>JAPFFP010000001.1:31193881-31205448 GCA_026153255.1 Solanum medicagineum
CAGATAGTTTAAAGAGTCATTTTGCTTTATTCCATCATACTCCAAGGCCAAAAAATAATCAATCTTTGGCTCCATCTAAATGCATTTCCCTTATATATTAGGAAAAAAAGAGTTGTCAACGGCCTGTTGCCCTACTTCAGCGTAGAATAGACAAAAGAGAGGTTTCATAAATAACGATCATTAGCATCTATTTCTATATGATAAGATATAGTTGAGATTTTGTTTTTGTTTCAAAAGTAGCAAAGTTTTTTTTCTTTTAAAGTATAGGAAAATATACTTTATCTACATGCATACAAAATCTAATTATAATTAAATAGCGTGAAGATAACATTTAATTGTTAACTGCATATATATGTATTTTCAAAGTAGAAGTTAGATATATGCAAAATCAATTATTCGTGCATGTATATATTTTTAAAGCAAAAATTGGGTGTGTATGTATATGTGAAGATATATCATCAAGTGTATGCGTGACCAACTAGATGTAATGTGTGTTACCAAACTTTATGTTCATATTGTTAGCCAAACTACATGGGAGATTAACTATATGTGAAGTGTATGTTGTACGTATGACAATCTTCAACAAAGTAATATCAACTTTTTCAGGGGTCGTCGATGAACTTCGACAACCACGAAGGGATAAGGTTAAAAATTATATTAAATATGTTATTGTATAATTATTATTTGGATTTTAAAAAAAACATCGGACAATATAAACTATAATTATATAGTCAAGATACCAATTGAGTAATTATTTTGATAACATTAATTGTTGATTTAGTAAAAAGTGTAACTGATTTGCTTTTATACGTCAAGCTTTACAAATATAATTAAATATATTTACATTATCAATGTATTCTCCTATTAAATAAAAGAATAAATTGAGAGCTTGGAATTGTCCTAATTGCTTCAGCTGCTAAAAGGAGATAGCTAATTATTGACATGTCTATTTTTATATTTTTGTTTATTCTAATTTTTTTTTTAAATTTATTTGAGGATGTTTTGACTTTCCTGTCTACTTGGACAAAGTTATTAATGTCTCTATTTTTATTCAATTTTATATTTTGTACGAGCTATAAGACCAGCTCTGCTGATCCAGCGGCATCTCTCGTTTCTCTCACCAAAACTCTATCAATTAATTCCAGGCCATTCGAAAGTAGTGTCTGAGTGCCTCTAAGAGGCATTTTATGACTAGGTAGTCGTGAAGCATCCACCGCGTCATTGTGTCTTCTTTTTGTGTTTCTTTAGCTTTATAGGCCACACACTCCTCCCGCTGCTGGGCTTTTGGGATGGCATTTACCTACTAGTCACTTTGTTAGTTTTGCCTCATCTCTGAGAAAGGAAAATGGTTTCTGTTTCTTTCTATTGACTTTGCAATGTTTGTTTACTTCCAACATCTCTTAATGTTTTAGATTATTGCAGTATTTATAATGTGAAAGAAAAGGTTCTCTTAGTATTGCGTTGCTTTATTTTACAGTAGAATATTATTGGTGCTGTAAACTTTTTGAGATGCAAAAAAAATATTGATGCTATTGGGGTTCAATCTTGAGACCTTGGGTTTAAGTTGTCAATCTTGAACCACCAAACAAAGCAGCTAAAAGACAATAAATGGTTAATGTAATACCCTTACTACCTGAAGCTGCTAACTTTTGCGAATATAAATATAAATATAAGCACATTAATAACATTTTAGTAAGGATATACTGTTTCGATTTATTTTTTTCTTCATATTTTCCCTTTTAATGATAATTACGTATTCTGTAAACTATTTTAGAAGATCTAATGCTATATATTAATATAATCATAAAAATATTTATATTGGATGATACTATGAGAAGCATGAAAAATTGGTCAAGGCTAAAAGTTAATATGAAAATAAAAGAGGAGTCTAAGATTTCTATGCAGAATCACTTATACTTCAAAACACCAAAAACAAATACTATTAGCCTATATAACCAAATCAAAAGTTAATATATTTTCCTTTTCTAAAGGTTCAACAATGAAAGAAATTATTCCAATTCATACCAAAAAAGAAAAAACCTTCTGTGGCTAATTTGTCATATAAGATGAATATTTTGCCTCATCTTGCTCGTCATCCCTCCTCCATGAATGTTGGATTTGGGGCATAGCACTTGACATCATCAAATTTGGTTGCAGAATTGTTGAAGCTACATACGGTGAATATGTCAATTGATTGCTATTACCTCCCACCATGTTATGAGTCATCATAGTTCCATACTTCATCAATGCACATGTCATATTATTGCTACCAATGCCCACAGATGATGCACCATTGTTATACTGCCAATCATTCTCACTCATCATTAACATCATCATTTCTTGATGATTAACGACTGAATTACAGTAAGGAACTTGAAATTGTTCGCGATAATTATAATCTCCCAACTCCGTTCCTCCTTGGACCATAGGATTATCATTGTACTGAGTCAATTGGCTTAATCTTGTTGCCCGTCCTCCTCCCAAATCAATCATTTCTCCTTCTATCATAGAAAAATTCCCTTTGAGCAAATTAATTCTTGACTTGACATTTTCAACTTTGTCATCCAAAAAAGTCAAAAAATCCCTCAACTTAAACTCAGGTAACTAATCCATAAAATCTAGCCAACATGGATACTTTTTTTCCATGTTTATCTTTTTCAACTTGATCAACTCTTCCTCAACTTTTTTGTTTCTATCGATGAAATAATCAGACAATCCAAAGGTTTTAGTACTACCAGATTGCAAACTATGCTCCTTTTTATACTCGTCGATCAGATTTTGAATCTCTTGTTGTTGTGAGCTTTTAGTTATTGTACTATTGCCAATATTATTTGTCCAAATCTCAGGATTAGAGGCAGACCCATTGGCTTGTTTGGGCCCATACAAAATCATAAGTCCATTGACATTGCAAAGAGTAGTAAATTCATACAACTTTTTCAATAAACCTTCTTTTCTTTTCTTGAATGTTGCATTCCTCGATTTCTCCTTGCTTATTAGTTCCATCTTCAATTTTGCACGCCCCATCTTTTTTCTATCCAGCACAAATTAAACGAAATATTTTTAAAAACAATAGCAATATTGTTTTGATATATTCTAAAGTCAAATTGAAGATTTATAAATGTGAATTTCTACAACTCCCTCAAATTTATATATGGTATATAATAATTCGATTCATCGTCCAAAGTAAAGGGAAAACTTTGCTTTACAAACTAGGAACACAAATTAGAAACACACACACAATATAAACATGAAAATAAATTGTATAAATTAACTATTAACAGAAGAGAAAGAATTAATTAAAGAAAGTACCTTTTTGGAGCTTATTTTTCAAATATGGTTTCAATGAACAAAGGAAAATAAACTTCATTCAAGTGTTTATAAAAGGGAGAAAAGAAAATCAATTAAAGCTATGTTTAGAAAAAAAAAAGCAATTTTAAAAGGAAAGAACATGTAAAACTTTAATTTAGTATCTCACTAATTGATTTTCTTAGATTCTTACTTATTCACAAATATTTTTGCCATAAATATGTAATACTACTTTGACGTCTTAAATAATGAAGTATCAATTAATTTTCTAACAATTTTTTTTAAAAGTTGATATATATTAGACCAAATTATAAGATTAATTTGATTCTTTTTCTCAAGATTTAATTTTTTTTAATGGACAAATTTTAATAATTTTTAAAGAAAAAGAAATTGGGCGTCACTTAAACCGTTCAAAATTATACAGCTCCAAAACTCTGCAATGACAAAACCCGAGACTAATAAACACTCACTCAATCAGCCGGATTCTAATTTCCACCTAAATCGTACTAGTTATCTATAAGTATGTTGGATTCTTTTAATCTAAGATTAAACAAAAATAGAGCCAGTTAAAGTTATTTAATTTGGTTCTCATATATGAGATAACGACTGTGATATAATTATAATGGCTTTATAATTGTAAGTCATATTAATTGCAATGTTTTTTTATAATTATCTTTTTTTGTGACTGTGATTAATTGCCAACTATTTTGAAGCAGTATTTTGTGTGATGAATAATTAGCACTTTTTCCCCCCTATATTTGGAGTAGATCTTATTTGAGGAAAACAAATATTCCCTATCAAGAATTTTTCCATTCTGAAGGCTCAAACTCGAGAACTCTGATTAAAAAAGGAATAACCCCATATCTTTGCAAATATATTATGGTCAGTATTATTTTTCACAAACCTCACGTATGAGATTAGACAAATATGTTATCCTCTTATTCTGTCAAGGAAGCCTATGATAAATCTGAATAGATTTAAAAGATGTTGAAAAGGTCCAAAAGAAGAAGAACTTCGTCTTTTCTTTTGTGGGGAGCATTATTTTTGTGCCTAAAATTAGGTGAGTTATTTGATGGTAATTTTTGTTGAATTCCCTAGTTCAAATTAATGCTAGTGTTATCCATTTTATAAAACTGAAATATCTATAATGCAAAAGCTAAATCATCCAAAAAAAAAAAAAGAAAACCAATCACTAAATCATCCAAATAAAATCAAGCAAAAACTGCCTTGTTAATGTTTAACTATTGTTGCTGAGGAACCCTAAATATAAATCGATATGTTAAAAGGAATCCAAAATCAGGGGCGACTAACCCTAAAGACACGGAACTAAGGGTTTTGGTTTATTTTAGATTTGTTCTTATTTTTCACTTGTCTATTTTACTTCAATTTGAATCAATCATGTTCTGATAGTTTATGTAACAATTGGCTTTTAAAAAGTTTTCAAAAATTATAATCATGATAACTTATCATATCAACACTTGTGATGTTAGGTAACATGAAATAATTTATATAATTCATGGCTCATGAATTATTACGAAAAATATTTTTTATTGCCAATTGAAAAAAAAATTATCAAATCATAACTTTCATTTATTTTATATATTTATAAAATATACGGTATATAATAATTTATATATGGTATATAATAATTTATATACGGTATATAATAATTCGATTCATCGTCCAAAGTAAAGGGAAAACTTTGCTTCACAAACTAGGAACACAAATTAGAAATACACACACAATATAAACGTGAAAACAAATTGTATAAATTAACTATTATTAACTATTAATAGAAGTGAAAGAATTAATTGAAGAAAGTACCTTTTGGAGCTTGTTTTTCAATTATGGCTTCAATGAACAAAGAAAAATAAACTTCATTCAAGTGTTTATAAATTCATACCTAAATTTATATGACATCAATGATCATATACCAATTTAATCAGACAAAAAAACCATGGCACAGAACTATAATAATAAAACGATTATGATCCCTAAAGATTAACATCCAGCAAAGACATATCTCATTACCCTTAGTTCGATCTCACAAGACTGGACTCAAAGAGTAGACCTACAAAAGAACCCTAAGAATAAGAATAATATAAGAGACGGTGTACGAATTCAATTCCAACAAACCCTAAGAATAATATAATTCAATTCCAAGAAGGATTGGTAAGTTATAGCCCAAGTATATAAATTTACCTTTCCCACATATTTTTTTATTTTGTTTGGAACTTTTTGGAATATTTGAAATATTTTTGAAAAGAATATTAAAATAATGTTAATGTAATTTAATGCAATCTAAAAATGAGGGTGGTCAAAAGAATATGAAAAACTAGCCAAACCTAATCATATTAAAATTTTTTTTTAATCATTTTCCAATAAAATAATGGACTTTTATTTAAGTTTATAATCATCACAAATAATTGGGATGGTCTTCTTAGTTTATATAAAAAAATCAAAAAATTCTCGAACCGAACTAAATATATAAATATAACCTAAGTCATAGGCCTCTAGTAATTAGATGATTTTGGGCCTTTGCAATTTGGTTAGTCTTTAATTAAGTAGCTTTCAAATTAAAAGATACTATAATAGATACTCCATCAAACAATTTAAAAATATCTATGCAAATATTTCTATATAAAGTTTTAGATCAAATAATATGACAAAAAAAAATTTTATTCTTGACTTTTTGGTGAATTATAGTGTTTCTTCAAAAATATAGAAAAAAATACTTTATTAATAGTGTATTTTGAAGTGATACTTTAAAAATAAAAATAAAACTGAAAAAATTAACTATTGGTGTTGAAAAAGAAAAGGAATTATTTATGAGACTAATTAATTCCATCCTTCTGTAATATTGACTCTTCTCCTTTTGGAGTATCCACTAATTAATTCCATGAACTTCCGGGTCAAAGCGTCAATGTTCCAACTAGTAATCCGAATCCGACTTATTTAACATGCGTCTAGGTGGGCACGTACTAATGGTATTTCGTCGGGTTTAATTATGAATTAACAAATTTTACGTTGGCTGACTCTTCTCCTTTATACGAACTTAATGTGAGCGTCCTGACTCTTCTAATGAACTAATAATTAAACATTAAGAAAGGTCAATATGGTAGTGGCAATTACCATATTAGAAGTGAAATCCAAAATTAAACAAGAATGTTCAAATGTTAGAATGGATGTGTCGCCATACCAAATTAAGCAAGATTAGAAGTGTGACCAGATGTTCGCCTGAGATGGCTAGACCTTGCTCGATATAGACCTCCCAACCCGCGTCCTTTTGGCTACGAGGTTGCCCATCACGATAAGAACATGAATGTTTTTGAAAAGGGCACGGGTCTCCCTTAACAGAAGGGGCACACTGAGAAAGCAAGTACCCGGCATAAGGACAAATCATCAAATGTAAAGACAGCTTCAGCCGCAGTTGCCAGCTTCTCATGCATATTAAGGTTTCCTTCCCTTGCTTTCCATGTATATCCTGGAAACACAAGCTGTACCATTCTTCTTTCTTAAGCATTGCCAAGTTTCCATCAACATTTAGGCAGATCCATCAATACGCAAACCTATATAGCATAATGAATGATCATGAAGTTATCATTCACATCATCTCCTGTTTCTGTTATCAATCTTCTTTAGTCTCTACACTTTCAACTTGTTTCATTCTCTTGCTGTTGGCTGCTTTTAAAGAAGCCAGCCGCTTCCTATGCCGAAGAGCTCCAGCATTGATTGGAATTCCCCTTCTCAACACTTTGTTCATGAGACTGATATACTTGTACCTCATTCTCATCAATGGATGTTTTTCAACCAATATGTTCTTGTTAAATGCCTCTCTCAAAACTATAGTATGAGTCCTGATTTTATTAGACAAGTAAAATATACCAGGATGATGCACTAAAGCTTTTCTAAACCTTATTCCAAATCCCAAATAATCCCCCAAGCAATAAATATTCTCCCTCTCCGTCTTCTTCGATACGAGTAAGCTTAACAGTTCGTGAATCACCCCTACTGTCCATTTCTCTGCTTGATCACTACTAGGAGCCAAATGAAATGCATCCTCATAAGGTGAAATGTAGGGCAAATTCTGCCACTCTTCAGCCCAATTTTTCACCTTCTTCTGCAAATCAAACCCTCTTGGGAAATTCATCGAATACTTAATATGCACTCTTTTCTCTTCCCCAAAATCCTCAAGTTTCACCCCTTTCTCTACTACAGAAACAGCTAAATCCTTCCTCCATTTAACCAACTCCAACCCAAAGGCCTCACAACCATCTGAATCCTTAAAACCCATTTGACAAATCTGAAAATACTCAGGAAATTCAGGCAGAAAACTCAACAGATAATCATGAGGCAAACCCAAATCAAATTTAAACCTGTTGATAACATAAAAAGGAAGTCTTTTAGCTCTTGTGAGCATCAATAATTTCGCTAATCTTTGCGCTAAGTCTTTACGATAATGTGACAGATTAAGAAAAAGGGTCTCATCATTGTGTAATGATTCTGCATCTGGAGTAAGCTTTACGTGTAGAGTGGATAAGGGTATTGGAGGTCTGAAAGTTTTGAAAACAAAAGGGTAATTTTGAATGAATTTGAGGGCGGTCGTGGGAAGATTGAGTTGGGGTTTTAGAGGAGAAATGGTGCGAAGGGGAGGAGACTTCGACGGGTGAGAGAGGATTAAGTTCTTGAGAGACAGTAATGGCTTGAGGTTCTTCTCCTTCTCTACTGCTGTATCCAGGTACGGATCTCGTACCCATTTTACCCTTGCGTTCACAAAAGTGCGAATTTGTCGCCGGAGATGATGGCGGATGGCGGCGGTGAGGTGGACCATGGTGGTCACTTCAGTTAATAGTGTTCAATGACCCCCTTTCACCGTTATGCCACCGTTGACCAGTAGCCATAATTATTTTTTTTTAAAAAAATATGAATCTATTTCTTTCCCTCCGGCGCTCAATATTCACATTCGTCAAACATTTTTTTTTTAAATAAACGAGGCTTCTTGGAGATTCGAACCCCAATTTTTTTTGTAGTCGCTCGAAAAAAATTAAAGAAAATTTTTGTAAGGAGGAACTTTATTAATAACGTTTTATAACTTTAAATTTGATTATTATTATGTTATGTAATTACTTTATTTGTCAAAATTTGACTTGATATATTCATTGAAAAAATAATTATTGGTGTAATGAGTTTATCCTTTTACTCTTGTTAATTGAAAGGTTCTCTCAGATATATGTATGCACTATATTTTTCAAAAGTATTAATTCAATATTAATAAATTGTGCATATAATAATAATTGAAAAAAAGAGATTGTCATTGTCAAAAATGACAAATAAAAGTAGAAATCAAATTAAAAAATATTTGATAGCTAAATGTGAATGAACGAAGGGAATGCTACGCAATATTAGAAAAATAATACTCCCTCCGTCCATTTTATGTGACACCATTTAACTTGACACGGTGTTTAAGAAAAAATGAAGATTTTTAAAATTTATGATCTAAAATTATTTTTAAATATTTGTGTAGCTGAGAATTATTTTATTAAGAGTAAAAATAATATTTTAAAGATAAATTATTTTCAATTAAAGTAATATAACATTGTTTTTGGGACGGACATAGAGGTGAATACAATGAAACAAGTGGAAGATGGAATATTTATTAGGCTTTGATACAGAAAAGTCATGCGCGTGTACATTGACTGATAATTGTGGATTGAATTTGTTTAGGCATAATTTAATTTAAATGTAAATGCATAATAATCTTTACATTTATAGAGGAGTAATATAAAATTTGAGTTTGTAGCCATCCTTTGTGACCAGCACTGCCCCTTTCTTCACATAAACTATATGATTAGTCAAGCATCTGATAACAATACTATTTGCTAATATATGGTGAGAGTGACATACAACTTATCAATTATTACTGGAGAAGGCTCAAGAGTGCAGAGTCAAGACTGACGGCTTTTTTTTATAATTTTCTAGTGGCTCACTTTAACCAGTCTCCCTTGTAATTTATAACAGCATCTTTTGCTCAGCAATTTTCTTACTCTTTCTTCTTTTTGAGATCACCATGGATTGCATTGGCTTAACCTCAGAATCTCCATATCTTCTTATGCTTAAAGTTGCTTTCTTGATACCCATTTCTCATTATTTATTCGGATTTCTGTTGTTACTCCTTGTATTTCTATATAATTTCGTGGAAATGTACTTCATAAAAGAATTATTCACTGGATTTAAGGGACAGCCTGTCTCTTTGACCTTTAATTCTTGCAGTGACCTGTATCAAGAAGTTGTTTCCAAGTGCAAAACACTTCATGGAAGGTAAGGGGTATGAAGGAAAAATGAAATCCTTATTCTTGATCATTTTGTAAATATGTTATGGTGATTTGTAAACTATTGCTTAATGCAGGTTTTCTTCTACTCCATGGCTTTGCAGTCCTCATCTTCAGACTATTTTTTTGCAGTTGTTTGAAAGAGTGCCTGCTTTCAATTATCAAAGGTGACAATTGTGTACGGATTCATGTGTTTATTTTACTCTTCAATTAGGACTTGAAATTGTGAAAAAAGAACATATTGCCATACCTATATATTTTTTACATAATGAGGAACTGATTTTTGGTGGACTCATGCATTCTTTGCCTCCAGAGAGATATTAAAAACATCTGATGGTGGGACAATAGCTCTGGATTGGCTAAGGAATGTGGACGGTAATGTACATTTATATCTATATATATTCGTTCATAGTCGACCGCCACAACTGTTAACATGATAAAACAATCTTTTATTTTAAAGCTTATAAACATCTATGTAAAAGTAAATACAGAACTGAAATACATATATATCAGTTGTAGTTTTTTGTTAATTTCTTTACAAGATTGAAGGACGTTATGGAATTGCATGGTTCATGTGTTGTTCTGTTATGCAGATTTGATTGACTTAGTCTACTTCTTAGCTTGCTGATATAATGAAATGTTCTGCTTCTTTAGTATCCCCTGTTGCCTGCTTTACATATGTTATTTAGAGGAGTAAATTGACGCCAATTTCTGCTTTTAAATTTGTTAGATAAAAAATCATCCGTAGAAGGTTTTAATGGAGTTCAGAGTGATGATAAAACTCCCATTGTTGTGGTGATTCCTGGTTTAACAAGCGACTCTAATTCTGCTGTAAGCTTTCTTCCACTCTTTTTCTATTCCTCTAAAATACTGAGTTTTCTGCTAACTTTTGTCTCTTTCTCTCGTGAAGAAATTTCTTTTGTGCTAAGTTTGTTCTTTATTCCTAGAGTTATTATTCCTCTTCCTTCTGTTGTGTAAGCATTTTCTTCTCTTTTCTTTGCTTATCATTTTCACTGTGTACTGGTATTGGTTTAGCACTATTATACGAGTTACCTGAGATTATGTGCTTTTGGAGGCAATTTTTGTTTTAACTCTGCTTTAATTTAACAGTACGTCAAGCATCTTGCTTTCAAGATGGTTAAATCTGGATGGAATGTCGTCGTGAGCAATCATCGGGGTCTTGGGGGAGTGGCAGTAACTGTGAGTACTCCTTCCTTAAGCAAGGATTTAATCTCTTCCAGTTTTGTTGCTTTTGATAAGAAGATATGCTGTGAACTTTCAGCTTGTTTTTTATCTGAAACTGCCTTATTATTATTTCACCAGCACAAAACCATAAGATTAGGTGCATAACAGCACACATTTAAGAATTATTTTTCCAGCTTCGTGCACCAAGTAAATCTTAAATGCCCTCGACTTCATGTTAGCAATCTAGAGATACAGATATTCTACGCATTAATATATTTGCAGAATCCTGCAGAAGTAATCGGCTCATAAGGACTAAATTGAGCGATACTTACTTGGCTTAGTATCTCATATATTGTGTTAAATAGAATATCGCAGCATTAATTGAGTATTCAGATGGGATCATCAGTAATAAGTAGTGTACATACTTCCCTGTTCAAAGTGACACTTATGAATGAAGTTTCCTTTATGTGGATTTATACTTTGCTCAAGGAAGATGCTTATTTTTTTGGTCAAATCATCTCTTAGGAAATAAAATAGTCCTCTATGGTTTGCAGGAGAGCCATCATTCTTGAAAGATTTAGTCTTTAGTTTTCTCCATTCTTCATAATTCTGTTAGTACATTGCATCTTTTGCAGTTACGCTAGATACCCTGAGGAAATTGAGAATTCATTAATGTATATGGTGTCTCTCATCTCTGCAGTTGCTTATTGCTCCTCGTCAAATCTATGCCTATATTATTTTTCAATG
>JAPFFP010000001.1:31228106-31242081 GCA_026153255.1 Solanum medicagineum
GCTGGCGTGCAGGCGCTGGGCGCAGGCGCAGGCGCGCAGGCGCTGGCGTGCAGGCGCAGCGCGCAGGCAAGCGATGGCCGAGGCGCGCACGGTGCAGGCAGTACTTGGCCTTGCGGTGAATTTTGAGGCGAAAATTGGCACGTTTTGCTGAAATGAAGCGGGGCGTGATATACTATCTCTAATTATTTGCTTTAACAAGTATGCGTCTTAAGTTCAAGCTCTCACAAGATCGGTCAATTATTGATTCCCTAATGCTTTTATATGCTACTTAATGTAGTAAATTTCCACTAATCCTGTTTCTTTTTTATTTGTTAGTTGAAAAGCCATTCGTTGAACGTTCTGATGGAGTTCAGAATGATGATAAAAGTCCCATCGTGCTAGTGATTCCTGGTTTAACAAGCGACTCTGATTCTGCTGTAAGCTTTTGTCACTCTTCTTCTGTTGCCTTCAAGATTATGAATTTTTTGTTTGTTTAAGAGCCTGATTGGATTGACTTATTTTAAGTGTTTTTAAGCTAAAATAGCTTTGAAACACTGTTGGAGTGTTTGGGTAAATTAAAAGAGTGCTTATAAGCACTTGATTTTAAGCTAAAATGAAAAAAATATACCAAAAGTCATAAGTTAGATATTCTAACTTATGGCTTTTGGCTTATAAGTCCAAAAATAAAAGCCAATCCAAAGAGGCTCTTAGTCTCTTTCTTTTGGTGAATCAATTTTGGGGAAAACATAACTTCTTCCCCAATCGAGTTTTTGTTCTCTTCTGTTCTTTTCTGTTTATAAACATTTTTTCCCTTTTCATCTCAATAGATATACTATCAGGCCTTCTAGCTTTGACAAAATTTAGTGTTTCAACTTTATACTAGAGTTGATTGAGCTCTATCATATGATTCTTTGAGATTACGTGCTGTTCACCGCAAAATTTGTTTTATTCATTCTTTAAATCTACTTTAAAGCAGTACATAAAGCATCTTGCTTTCAAGATGGCCAAACGTGGATGGAATGTCGTCGTGAGCAATCATAGAGGTCTCGGTGGAGTGTCAGTAACTGTGAGTAGTCCTATCCTTGAGCAAAAACTTTATTTTTTCCAGTTTAGTTGCTTTTGATAAGAGAAAATAAGATCTACATTTCCATCAGTTGAATTGCTCGGCAGAGGAGAGGTGCTATGAACTTTCTATTTTAAGTTGCTGGTGGATCAGCTAGTTTTTGCACCATGACTGTTGTTACTATTTCACAAGCACAACACCTTACGTGTAGGTGTAGCTGCCCTGCATTGAAGAATTCTTTTCCAGTTTCATGCATCAAGTAAATCTGACGTGTTACATATTAGCCCACCTTGGGATGCAGCTATTCTACTGCATTAAAACATTTTGCAGATATCTGCACAACTAATTGATCAAAGGATATATGAAATTAATGTGTACTTGAGTCATCCCTGGAGAGATGGAGTTTAGTATCTCATATATCGGGTTACAGTAGACTATGGTCCACAAAGGTAATGGTCTATGCCCATGGGATCATTAGTAGTAAGTTCGACACTTCCTACCCTGGTCCAAGTTTCACTTTATGGATGAGGTTCCTCTGTTCTTCACTATTATTCAGTTGCTAGATTGTATTCTTCACTTGATAGATGAGGTTCCCCGTTCTTTATTATTCAGTTGCTAGATTTCATTTGTCATAGCATAGCTAGAAGCCGTGGCTGTAAAAATATTAGGAAACTGAAAATTTTCTTAGTTTCTTATTTTTCCTTCTTGTGGACGCCTTTGTGGGCAACACATATGTCCGTAGGGAGGGCAGTTAAATTAAGAATTTATATCGTTAGTAGCTTCCGTTATTATTCTAGAATAAGGTTTAGGTTAGCTATTGTTATTAGTTTAGAATAAGATTTATGTTTCCTAGTTTCATAAAGATTAGACTTCCTATTGTCGTAATGGTACTCCTGTTTAAAGGGGGATTTGAGGATTAACTACGTAGAGTTTCACCAAAAACAAGTGATTGTTCTCTCTTTCATTGAACTCTAAGGTTTCAGCTTAAGTGATTGTTCTCTCTTTCATTGAACTCTAAGGTTTCAGCTTCTCTTCAACGAGCTGAATGTATATACTAAGTAGGTCGATCTAGGAATTTGAACAAAGTCATCCTTCTCTAAAAATCCTAACATTCCTCTTGAACTCCTGCAGAGCCTGTAAAATTTCTCTCTAAACATAGCAGAAGTTACATAGTGAATTTAATGCAGTAGTCTTAGCCTCTAAGGTGCATACCTCTGCTAGTAAAATGTTTATCGTGCTATCATTATATGGTTTGTAGGCTATTGAGCAATGAAAACTCAAGATTTATTATACCTTGATGGCAGTCTGATTGCTTTTATAATGCTGGATGGACGGAAGATGCCCGCAAAGTCATTGACCATCTCCACACCCAATACCCTCAGGCTCCTTTATTTGCTGTTGGCCTTAGCATTGGTGCTAATGTTCTGGTATGGAATTACATATAATTGAATATTCTATTAGCTTTCCTTATATGACCACACAATTCTGCAACCCTTGTGTACTAAACAATCTTCTTTATGGTTACCTGAAAACTGAAACTAAACTTAAAGGTAATGGAAGTGAATTATCGTAGCTTTTTGCAGTAAATATTTTCAGAGAAGTTATTGTCTGAAAGGATCATATACATGCATACACAACACGTACACAAGCATATGACAACTGTCTCAATGGATTTCATAACATTTATTTTGTCAGTGCTTCGTCCTTATATACAAAATCCCTAGTGCATAGCGACATTATGACTATTACAAACATTTTTGCAGCAGTACAGGAATTTGCATCTAAATATTATATTCTCCGGTTACTAGTTGGTCCATCTAATTTACTTTGAAATGTTACATACCTTAAGCATGAATCATTGTGCTAATGATTCTATTTCGAATGCTTTTAAGCAAATGGGCATTCTTCTTCTAAAATTTCTAGAATCCAGTGAGTTCAGGCATATGCGATATGGCAGATGTTCTTGACGAAGCCAATAGCTATTTTACTGACATCAGTAGTAATTTCCAGGTAAAATATCTTGGTGAGGAAGGAGTTAATACTGCAATTGTTGGGGCAGCTGCAATATGTTCTCCTTGGGACCTTTTGGTTAGTATGTAGACTAATTAATCTGCATTATCTGACTCTTTGTTTAAGGTATTGATGAATTGCTAATTTCTTTGGTTTCATAATGTCATTCTCTATCTGGTATATCTTCCCATTAAATTGGATTCTACTACATATTGTTTGATTCTTGGGTCAAGGGTTATTCTAGATGGTATGATCTGTTGGATTATCATTATCTGGAAAGATTGTGTAGCCTGAAACAATTCTGTGAAGATGCTAGATGAGGACAGTGATGATGGAAGCCTAATTCAACAAAAGTCAAATTAGTCATTTCTTAAGTTTATTCCGTACCATAAGGCCTGATTTTGTTATTCTGTCCTTTGCTTATGCCGTACAAGAATTTATCCCTGCTTCTCTCTATATATCTGAGTCGAATCCACTTTTCTCTTTCTTTTCAGATTTGTGACAGGTATATTAATCGCAGGCTTGTGCAGAGATTCTATGACAGAGCTCTGACAATTGGGTTAAAAGATTATGCCAAGCTGTAAGTCCCTCTTGTCTCCTTTATCAGTCTGATATTGTATTTCGTGTAATGGCTTTGCTAACTATGATGATGTCATTACTCCTAAGTTAATTCTACGTTCTTCAATACTCTTCTTTTTCCTTTGAATTTGCCTTCATCAGATGTCCTGATTCTTTTGTGTGGCAAAATCTGAGTTTTGCAGGCATCAGACAGTAATGTCTCGGTTGACAGATTGGGAAGGCATTGTTAAGGTTATCTGTTTCTCTTACTCGTCTCTTGGCAGTGCTTTATCTTCTATGACGATCACATAAATCAATCAATCAATCAATCGAGTATCAATCCGATACTAGTTGGGCTGGTTATAAAGATCCTCAATACCCCATTCCGCCCTGGGGTTGGTATCATCATGGAACCCTTGCCCATTTAGCACTATACCGTGGTGCAGAAGTAGCACATGCTTTGTATTCAAATTCATGCTAGGACCTGCTAAGAAAGATAAACATCTGTGGAGTTTCCTTTCTTGACAGTTATTGATTTGTTGTGATCACCGAGGTTCGAGGTTTCTAGCATCATGATGCAACCAAACTATAAGTTTTCCTATAAAGGAGCATAGTGCTGACTTTACAGAAAATGGTGGGTGCTTTAGTTGGGGAAATACAACTTGTGCGAATGCATCTGGAATATATACTATAAGAAGTCTATATGTTGAAAGAAAGTAAATGATATATCTAAATGATACAAAATTAAATTATCATAGTGCCAAGGACGGACGGCATATAATTATTTAAGCCCCTGGATAGTTGTACCTTCTCATATATTGATGTCTATCCCTTTTATTTTTGTTTCGGGTGTTCCTCCTGAGATGAGACATCTACTACTGAGAATATAGGAAAGAAAACTAGTAGTAGCAGAGAAGACACCTTTGATGCTCTTTGAACTATTAGCACCATTTTGTATCAAGAAGCTTGTGAAACACAGGTGCCCTCTCCTAATCCTAAATTAACTTCTAGTATGTGGTTAAGTCTTCTTTTTCGACACCTAATAATGGCACATTTATCTGATTCATTTCTTAAGAGTTAATATTGTTGATAACAGTAACTAACTTACTAGCAAGTAGATGACCTATCTTTTTCTGTGTTGCTTATTTTATTTGTTTCTCTTGCAGGCACGTTCTGTCAGAGATTTTGACCGCTATTCTACTCGTGTTCTTGCTGGTCTTGAGGTAACACAACTCTGCCCCCTTTTTCAGTACATCTGTTCGACGGCTAATTAATCAGCATTTATTTCCATCCCCTCTCCCCAAGACTGTTGATACATATTACAGGAAAGCAAGCTGTACCAGTTATATAGGAAATGTGATGGTTCCCCTCCTTTGCATTAGTGCCTTGGATGATCCAGTCTGTACAAAGGAAGCAATTCCATGGGATGAATGTCGGTATGTCATCCTGTTGTTGCTCGGTCTCTCCTTTTAGCTTCAATTCTAATTGCCAGATAGGATAGAATGCCTCTACTATATGAATTAATGCAGTTGCAAGATTATATGCTTGTTTTGAGAATGGATATAACTGTATAGTTATAAAGTAAGACATGAAAGAATAATTTAATTTGTCAGCCTGGCACCAAAACATAATGGAAACTGAAGGCATTTGCGTAAGAAACCTGACCTTTTGTATTGCTGGTTGAGGCTTGCTTATATCGAAGTCCGTCCGTTTGTTCAAAATCATCATTGTATGCCCCTTTTTTTTAATTATTATTATTTTTTTGTGTGTGTGTATGTGTTTGTTTGTGTGACTTTAAATATAGCATGATTAACATGATTCTCTTCCAGGGCAAACAAAAATATCGTACTAGCTACCACACACCATGGAGGACACTTGGGATATTTTGAAGGGATAACTGCAAAAAGCCTCTGGTAATTTGCCTTACACTCATCAGATATGGTTTTTGGCATTGCAATTTGTTCTACTTTTGTTTTTGTTAAATCTGATTAGTAATTAGAGCCGTCAATATGGGCTAGGCCTGTTGGGCCGGCCTGGCCAAACCCGTAATTTATCAGGGCTGGGCTATGATTTTTGGAGCCCATTAAAAATGGGTTTTTTAGTCTGGTCTGAATAAGTCTGCTGATTTGTGGGGCTTTTGCAATATGAGTTGGGCCGGCCCATGGACCGAATTAAAAAATAATTAAAAATAAAAATAAAATAGAGTATTAATAATAAGATCCAAACTCAAAGCTCATTTAAAATTTTTAAATATTAAAATTTAGATATAAATTATATTTTTTATAATATGTACTCCCTCTATCCATCTTTACTTGTCCTTTATTGATTTAGCACAGGGATTAAAAAGCATTAAATAATATGAGCAATTTTACTAAATCACCTTTTGAATATAGCAATTACAATGTCTTGGAAAATGTAACAA
The DNA here is from genome assembly GCA_026153255.1 of Solanum medicagineum. Lineage (NCBI taxonomy): Eukaryota > Viridiplantae > Streptophyta > Magnoliopsida > Solanales > Solanaceae > Solanum > Solanum medicagineum. The sequence goes on from JAPFFP010000001.1 coordinate 31,234,139, forward strand.
GAAAATAACTACTATAATTAATGACAAGGGTAAACTAAAAAGTTTGAAAGTATCTTTTGATTTCATGAAGTGGACAAGTATTTTTGGACATCTCAAACTAGTATAGTGGACAAGTAAAGATGGACGGAGGGAGTAATAGTAACACTAATGCAATATAATATTGTTCGGTTGCTATTTATTTTAATATGTTTAATTATAATTTAATTTAAAAATTTATTAACAATATAAGAATAAAAATGTGGGGGCTCGGCTAAGCCCGTGGTCCACGTACAAATGGGTTGGGCTAGCTATTTTCTAGCCCATAAAAAAAAGGGGTCGGCCTGTCAAATTCCAAAGCCTGTAAGGGCAAGTCCGGACGGGGTGGGCCGGCCCGTATTGACAGCTTTACTAGTAATGCATCTCATCATTATTCAACCATCTAGTTCTCTTAGCATGCGAAAATACTCCAAAATGTAAGGATCAAGACTGAGTTCTTTGCGAGTATAGACTTTGGGGTTGTAGGAGATCTAATTAGGGAACCCAATAATACGTATAAGTATTCATATGTATTACTTTCTCTTTCGAGTTCTATGAAGTGTGATGCCTACTTAGTAGCATGAGCTATGACAACAGCACTTAGTGAGAACAAGTTTATGATGAAAAAATTGAGTTCTCTGATCTGCGAGTATAGACTTTGGGTTTGTGGGAGATCTAAATTAGAGAATTCAGTAATACGTATAAGTATTCAGATGTATAACTTTCCCTTTCGAGTTTTCTATCAAAGTGTGATGACTGAGTAGCATAAGCTATGTTAGCAATACTTAGTGAGAACAAGTTTATGCTGTGCTCCTTGTGTGTAGGTGGGTTAGGGCTGTTGATGAATTTCTTTGTGCTTTGGACTCCAGCTCACTGATCCATACTAAAAAGGTATGCAAATTTGTACACTCTCCTTGAAACTGCTGATACATTATGAAGACCAGCTCAATTACTTAGTTAATTAGCGATGGTGATTGATAGCTTTATTAGTAAGAAATTATGAAGGTCCCAGACAAACGATTTTGTATATCAGAATGAGATTTGATGCTAAGAGTGATTGGGAGTTTATATGTCATTTTATTATGCAGATGCAGATTACCGCAGTGCATAGTCCCCAGAAATCATCCATTGATCAGGCACCATATGTGAATATCAGAGAAGACGGATTGGTGACTGCATTTGGCGATGAGCCTTCAGGTGAAGTAGGAAGTCGGCAGAATGAGCAGCCGGTCGAAGGTGACGAGGCTGGAGATAGTATAAGAGGTGTCAATGGTATGATGCAGCAAGAAACAAATGCAACAACTCAGTTTGATCCGACTCCTCAACCAGGTTTTGATGCAGTGACGGTTCCCGTTAAAAGATGTCTAAATCAGCTTTCTCAGCGTAGTAAGATTTCAATTTGGGTACTTGCATATATTGCAGTCATAACCACCTGGCCAATTCTTGGTTCTGTTTCACCAATGTTCTTCAAGAAAAAGCTGCGTAACTTCTTCTCATTAAAAAGATGATGCTGTCATGCACTTCACGGTACCGATGTTGTATTTTATTACTATTGAAGAGATGCATATATTGCTGGGGAAGGGGGTAATATTTTAAACTCCAAAGGTAGATTCGGGAATGCGTGTACTGTTTCTTATTACTTCAAAATGATCAAATAATAACAACATTTTATTAGAAGGATCTTCATTGTTTCCTGATTATTTCATTTCTACAAGACTACAAGGTAAAACATCTCTATCTTGGGAGGGTAGAATTAAGTCTATGTATATTCTACCCGGTCGTAGACGAGTTCGGACTTGTGGTCAAGATCATGCATTTGGAAACTTGTGTTCTTGTAGGTCATATTATTCTACACCAATTTCCCAATGCATGAGGTTTTGGACCTCTTGCAGAACAAGCAAGATTCCTTCTTAGGCCTTCAGACTCCCATTTCAGCCTCTTTATCTGCAGCCATTGTTAATACACGCTCTCAGGAATCATCACATCTTGTATTGCAATACAATATGGGTTAAAATGATGATTAGGATAAGAGTAAAATTTATAGAAGGGCCAACAACGTTGATTGCTATTGCTTCACCAGATAAACAACATATTTTGTAGCAAGCCATCATCCTAGTCACACAGACCGCCAAAATTAAAGTCTTAAAAGTTTCTACTTATAAGTGTGATTAGAAATGTTCTCAGTTCTAACAAAATATTATTTCGACTGAAATGCACCCATTACTTCAATAGGCACCAGACTAAGGCAAAATCCACGACCTGTGGCCAAAATAAGGAAGACCTCTAGACTACTTAACTAAGGTACAGAACCAACAGAGAGACATCCCCGTCTACCTGATACAAGAAGCAAACTCAGTGATACTGGGACACACAGTGACCATTGACGAGATCAAGAGAAGATTGAGATGGCACAGAAACTCAAATCTACCCAGCACGGGTCATCTTCATTTTTGGCATTGCCTTTTTCATCTGCCGAGCACGCTCTTTAGCCTCTTTCTTGCGAAGTGCCTCTGCACTAAGCTTAGCCTCAGCTTCCTCCATCTTCTTTCTCTGTTCAGCCTTTTTCTTCTGCAGTGCTTCTTGCCTGGCATTCTGGAGTTCTTTGTAAATCTCTTGAGCAACCTTCGTTCTTGCTCCATCAGTTTTAGTGCGGGCCTGAACAATATGAACAAAAGTTAAAAAATATGAATGTTTTCAAATTTAACATATGGCGAAAACTTCATCCATAATTACTCACATGCGAGCTCAGCTTGTATCTTCCAATTAAGTCGATGTAATAAGGTACAAGAGCCACAAGCCGGCTCATGTCAGCCATGTTTTTGGCATCAGGGAGAGCAAACTTGAACACTAGCATCTTCTTGTGTGACCCCAGATGTTGATCAGAGAAATGCATCGAGATGAAACCTTTGCCAAATTTCTCATATGCTTTGTCACCAAAAACCTACAGGTATCAACATAGAACTACATTACATATTACTCACTTATCCTGCTATTCAGAGAGCAATAGCAGTCATAGAGGACAAGCCATGGATAAATAAGCATAATAATGGGGTAGGTTACAACCACAGTAATGAAAAGTAGTTGCTAAAACTGGATTAAATATTCCATGGAGCAAAAGAGAGAGACGTAGAAACACGTGAACAGTTGTGATTTCAGATGAAGTCAAATTCTTTTCACAAAAATGTCTTCCTCGCGGGTCATCTGGAAACAGTCGCTTTATGTTTTTAAACATAGGGATTAGGCTGCGTACATCCGACCCCCCCCTCACCCTGCAATGAGCGGGAGCCTTTTGAGCACTGGGGTATGTTGTTGTTGTTGTCGTCGTCTTCCTCGCAGCAGTTATTACCATTATTCTCCTTTTGGCAGAAATATTCTGACTGATTATCCTTCAATCACACAGTTCAACATTGCTGCATATTTACTAAGATTTTTCCTATGTACCATAACTAATGCTTTTGAACATTTTCCACTAGCATTGATTCAAGGAGAAGACAGAATGCTTCAACTTCTCATAACAGTTCCACCAAAAACTAGATATAATAAGAATGTTAATAGCCAGATTTACAACACTTCTTTTTTTTGTGTGTGTGTGTGATCCAATGAAGTATTTCATTAATAATTTGTGAAGCTCATAGATGATAGATCTCTTGGTGGTCCTCTACTTTTGATGTAATTACTCCATGTGTACACTATTGGTGTAACTCTTTTGTTTATAATACCAGTTAACTTTATCAAAAAATAACATGCCCACCATGGCCATATAATAAGTGTTGAAACAAAAAAGGAGAAACCTACAAAATATGGTTCTCTACGAAAGACACCCAATCCTCTATACAAACAGGAACTACATGGGTGAACCAAAGGAAATTACAGGATGGGAGACTACTCATCAAATGAGCAAAGCTCATCTCCATGCCTTCAAAAGCTGTACTATTCCTCTCTTTCCAAATGACCGACATTAAAGCAAGAGTTACATCCCAAACCCAGTGCTTTCTTCTCCTAGCTCCATTCCTGCTGAACATCAACTTTTCCAAATTACAGCACATTTATATTTAAGAAAGTCTACCTTTCAAAATTAGGAATTCCACTTAACCAACAATCCCAAATTCGAAGGGGAGCCTTGGAGCCTCGGTAAAGTAGTCTCCATGTAACCTATAGTTCACAGTTCTAGCTGTGGAAGCAACCAGTAACGCTTGCATTAGGATAAGACTATCTACGTCACCTCCTTGGGTTGCGGCCCTTCCCCAAACCCTGTATGCCTGATGTTTTGTGCACCAGGATTCCCTAAATCAATCCCAAATTAAAAAATTAGGAATTTCTTGATCTCATCAATCCTCAACAAAATGACGCCTCTTTTTTCCTTGTAAACCTTATCTGAAAGCAATTTGCATCAAATACTTCATCGCTACCCTGATTTGCTTGATCAACTCTCTACTTCGCATGCTTCAGAAAAAGAGTATTATATTTCTTCATAAAATTAGATAATGACACTATTTTACACTATTTGCTTGGGAGAAAAGAGGAAGGGCTGAAGTAAGTGGAGCTTAAGGAGTCATTCCCAGGTAAAAGAGGAGAGGAGAGAAGCAACTGAGTTAGGTGCCCACCCTACCCTCCAATTAGCTTCTCTATTGAAATTGGACAAAAAGAATAAAGAAATTAACTTCATTCTTTTTAATGGGTGAGAGAGAAGCATCTTCATTTAATTTTTGGATTTGAAGTATTGGTGATTTAATGTCCTAACATTAAAAACCCATTTAGCCTTTTTTTTCCACTCAAGGAACCACATATAGTGTCATATCATTATAACTTTGGGGTAAAATTGTCATACTAGTCTCACCTCTTCTAGCTATTCTCACAAATCCCTGACAAAGTCAATACAATTACCCACATACTTTTTCTCTTCATCTACAAAAATATCAACAAACATATAATGTACCAACAAAAATACACATCGTCCTATTTCTACCAATCAGGCCATCTCAATAATCAATACAACCTTTTATTCATTTCCTGTTCTCCAAATACAACCAAAAGTAACATGTACACCATTTACAATAACAACTTTTCTTTGGCCAAATATCGTGCTAGAAAAAACACGACATATTTGGGATAACTAAAGTATAATCATTATAACTTTCTGCCTCTGCATGTTGGAGAAGTATTATAGTTGAGTATATTCAAGAGTATAAAGAAATGTGTCAAATCATATAAGCCTCCAGGCTTTTGCCTCACCCTGCTGAGAGGTCACCTAACATATCTCGCAGCTTGCTGTTTATCCTTTCAACACATTTGTAAAGCTTCAAAAGAATTCATGTATGATGCTTTCATCCAGGGACTGAACATAACTAATCCTTCACCATAGATATCCTCCTCACAAGCTGCACCCTCAGAAGTGCCATGCAGATGAAGAACCATTTTATACTTTTGACTGGCAAGCTCTGGAGTACAAATTTTCATGAATATGCCTCACTTTCTAATATACTATATGCCACAAAAGTTGTTCCATTCTCAATCCATTTCAAAACATTTAATACTCTACTATGGAGCATCATAAAAGGGCTAAAATTAGCAAAATAAATGGGATATCAAAAACTGGAAGTGAAAAAGGATTGCCTACTTGCTATCAAAACTTATCAAAGAGCACAATACAGTGTCACCCTCTTCGGACTATAATTAAAGATTGTCAATATTTGTTGGAAGCAAATAGGGCCACTTTCAGACGCATTCGGAGGGAGCGAACCAATGTGCAGAAGTTCTAGTAAATGGAGTTTCTTCTGCTGATATGTGGCATGTGGCTTTTGAACGAGTTTTAAGAATTTTAATTAGTTTATTTTCCGACGTACAAAAAAAAGGAAGTATCCAACCATCTCTGTCATTAAGAAACTCTATCACACATTACACACTCACTTTCCAATTCAATAAATCACCAGTTCCTACGAGGCATAATTTGCTTTAAGCTTTCATCAAAACTCCCTGGGCTAATAGCTTCATAATAAGAGAAATCCTAAAACACCATAATTCTCCCCTTCCTAAAAATTTAGTAACATTAAACATAGGGATTCCAATGCTCCACCAATAATCTCTATTAGGAGCTTCAGTGGCAGCCCAACAAAGGCCACTAGAAACATACAGCAGAAAAGAATAAAAATTTAGATTGGATAGTCACAAACATTCCAGTAAAAGAAAAAATAATCTAGCACAAATCAGTTAAGTAATCAAACTAATATCCATGTTATTTCTAACAATATAATATCTGAGTATACTGCGAACTATGAAAACATGACTGAAGTAGCACTCAAGCTAGACAAAGCCATAGAGACACAAACCTGATCAAGCACGGTTTCATTGATCATATCCCCTGCCACCTCCTTTGTCTCAGCAACAACAGCCAACTCCTCAGCAACCCACTTCCTCCCACTTGGTGGACTGACAAATGATGCAAATCTCTGCAGATCTGTAATCTCTTTTTGCATTGTCTTGGCCAATTTCTTCTTAGCCACAGCAAGAACCACATGATCCATTGCATCATCATTCATATACACCTCAAAGGTTATCTCATCTTTGCAAGGCACCACCATATTGTACAACCTCGAAATCAAATCATGCCTACTTTTTAGCTCCATCGTGGCCGACAAACCCTGACAAAATCTCCTCCCACTAGCATAAAACTTGAACACATTTTGTCCCTCTTTTAACAACAATGGTGAATCATCAGTTTCCCCAACACCCAACAAACTGAAATTCTTCTCAAATATAGAGTTCTTCGTCGCAAATTTACTAGCCCAAGCCAAGGCTATTTTCTCATTCTCTTTTTTCCCAGTAAAATAGTTGATAACAAACATAATCAAAAAAGAAACACAAGCTATCTCAACAGTATAAGACGATATGGATTTCGGAGTTTCAGGCTCAGGCTGTGATTCCGGTTTCAACCCAGGACCGGATTCAGAAGAAGCAGCAGTGGCAGATTCCGTAATTAAAGGGGAATCCGAGGGTGGAGGCTCAGGGATACCTTCGAACTCATCCTCATCCCAGTATTCAAAGGATGTCGAGGCGGGCTTCGGATCGGACGGCTGAGATGTAACTTGAGGATCGGGATCAGATGAAGGAGGAGGACCATGATGAGATTCAACAGGGTCGGATACTGAGAGTGTGGTGGTAAGGGGAGGAGGAGGGATGTGCTTGGCGGAGGAGATGGGTTCGTCGGAATCCCCAAAGTCGTCGATTTCATCGGCGTCGAAACCCTCGAAGTGGCGATTCTCGGCGGAAACGGGAGAGAGTTGGTGGATGAGAAGGGAGAGGATTGAAAAAAGGGCAATAAGGTAAAAGAGAGTGTCACCTCTGGGGAGAATGAAGGAAGAGAGAGGAGAGAGGGAAAAGGAGCGCTTCGCCATTAGAGAGAGAGACTTTGGATTTGATCTCACGTGGCTTTGGCTTCTGATGATAAGCAAATGTAAGTGGAAGGGAAAAAATGTTAAAAATGGAGAATGTAAATACTAAGTACTATGTGTGTACTTAGCACTATTAACATGGTTAATCATGTCTTAGCCTAATGATTAGACCCAACGTAGCTTGTTATTTTCATCCCACATTATACACTTGGGGATTGTTTAATTTTTGCACAAGAAGAATCATTAACTTCTAAACTATAAAAAAATATTTACCCGAAATTAATGTAACTTATTATAATTAAGTGGTTAAATGAAATGAAAATTGTATGGTTAATTAATCATACTATTAAATAAAATAGTTGTTTATTGTATCTTTTAATACATGTCACATGTATTGATTCGATATAAACAACTTCCGGCTAGAAGCATACAAGTACTGTAATGTACTTCTCCATGGGTATCAGGTAACCATGTGTGTAGGGGGATAATGGGCGATTTGACAGCAAAAGCAATAAAAAATCCAATATAGAAGATTATTTC
>JAPFFP010000001.1:31242181-31282455 GCA_026153255.1 Solanum medicagineum
CATTAAGAGAAAAACAGAACCCCCTGCCGTGTACAAAATAAATTTTGTAGCTGAGTACAGACGTTTCTTTCCTCCCCACATGGCTAGAAGTAGATAAACTGAGTTTGTATTGTTATAGCACTCATATATGTATTGTTATAACACTCATATATGTATACACATGGTAAATACTTTTTGATTCTTAATCAAGTGTCTTCGATTTGAATCCTACTTGGGTGCAGAGTCATTCTTAACGGGCTATTTGAGTTCGAACGCTGCTTGAGTATAGAATCTCTTGTGTTAGAAAGTATTTGACATCCTAACTTTCTTCTTCTTCCTCCTTTTCATAAATACTAATCATGATACATTTGGATTTTATGTGAAATAATAATACATATATTAACAATATATTGAAATATTAAGAGTCATTATGTCACATCCCAAATAACTTCTAGATGTGATTGGCACTCGCCCACACTATTTGTCGGAAGAACTAAATATTCATCAACACCCAAATTATCCAAGCACTAAGAATATATGTGCAACTCCAAAATTCATCAATACTCATAACAATAGCGTAACTAGCAAACCGAAATCGCATATCAATTTATGAAAGAAAAAAGTCACTTAACAAAATATTCCAGCCCAAATCCCACAATAAGATCATGGAGCATCTAATAGAATGATATGAGTTTAACTGTAGGGCATACAAACCCCAAAAAGAAGAAAAACATAAACTATACTAGATAGAGCTGAAGTAGTAGCCTCCAGGAACAATGAGAAGGCTCTCCTCAGCAATAAAATCCACGGAAACGAACTCGTCAGCCACAAGTCTCGCCCTCTACAACAGTATCTGCATTGCCATGCAAGTAAGGAGTGAGCTATATATAAATATAATCCAGTAAGATCTTCGACTCGCTACTTTAATACCCCTGGAACAAGAGTTATAAAGTACACGTGCACAACAGATATACATAACTAATATACATAATAATATACTTCATAATAAGCTCAGTAAGTTCTAACAAATGTTCAAAAAGGGTCACAACATGTCTCAATTCAATCCCCACTCAAAATCTGCCATAAACGGCAGCGAAGAAAATCAATCAATCACCCCGACAAGTCCATGGCAGCATGAATAATGCTCTTAAAATGTACTACGGCAGTGTGTACAAAGCCCCTAACATATTAGAGCAGCATGAGTATGCCCCTAACATATTATGGCAGCTAAGTATGCTCCTAGTAACCACATCACAGTAATAAAGAAGGATATGATGAGAATATATAAATAAATAGATACAAGATTGTTGCACCAGACCACAGTCTTCAATGACTTTCTATTCTAATTTATTTTAGACGTTGATTAGCTAATGATTACTCTATTTGTAAAGATTATTACATAACCACTTTAATCATGAGTTCCTCCTCCTCATTATCTAGTCGTTAGATGGATTAGGTGAAAACTCATCCAACGGACAGCTTTTATATACAGAGAATATATTGGTAATTATATATATATATTTTCAAGTAAAATAAACATAAATAAAGTTTTCAAAATGATATACTCTCGTAAATATTCAAGTAGTGAGTTTTCTCAAGGCATATGCTGTAACAATGTTGAACCTTAATGAATTCCATGGAACTATGATTGCATTATTAGGATGAAAGGGTCATCATGATCCAAAACTGTGTGACCATTATTACTGTTTATACAACATAATATTCATAAGAAGGATTCTTTACTATTGGCCACTGGCCTGCTATCTGAGCACCCAAAACTTCCTGTTATGAGGTTACGGATGAGCCTGCCCTATTTCAACGTGGGCAGCAAAAATGGGCTGGGCCCACTCCTCTTTAATCATGCCAATTTATAGATATTTATTTTTGACTTAGGTATATGTCGTGATTACTACGTACATTAGTTTTTATTTTATTATTATGACTCACATCAAGGAAAGAATTTCGAGTTTTTATCTTGTGCGAGCTGCTATAGCAGGCTGGTGGACGCTATAGCGGCTCAATCAAATTAACGCAAGAAAGTCTTAAAACTGTTCATTATTCGGCAACTTTATTTGTTAGGAGAGAAAAGTGACCTAGGACGTTTTCCTTCAATTTTTCACCAATTTTTTCGATAAAGGAAAACTAATTACTCTCCTAGCTTTTAATCTTATTCTTAAGCCTTAGAATATATGGTGGTAATCTTAAGGGAGAGTTTTGACTTAAAGTTAATTGTGAAAAAAGCTCTCTAGTTTAAGTGGGATGAGCATAAAATTGGCCTAGGATTAGAATAAGTTATAATTTGGATATTTTTAGACTATTGCTCATTGATTGTTGTGTTTTATTATTGTTTTATACCAAAAAAGGTCAAGACATCACAAAAGGGGAAAATTCAAGTTCTTTAGAGTTCCCAAGATTTGATTCGCGGAAGGTTATGGTAATTTATTTTTTTTCAAATTATGTAATGTGTGCATGTTAACTGATTCCATAGTTACAATGCATGTTGAGAAAAACATAAAGGATGATTGTGCAATGCAATCATGTTATCAATCTCAAGTAATAACTTATTTGATTTTATTTGAGGTGTGTATATGTACGTACAAGATTATTAACGGTTGTCTCGGATACCACCTGATATGAGCTTACTAATGGTTAGCGTGGGTACTACGCCTAGTACAAGATATCTCTCGGCTGGCTCAGGTACCACGCCTGGTACGAAATATCATTCAATTGGGTCGAGTACCACGTCTGATATGGAATATCATTGAATTGGCTCAAGTACCACGTCTGGTACATACTTGATTGTGTACATATATATTTTCATGCAAAACAGTTAAGTCAAGATATTGATGACTGGGAGTCAGTTTGTATTGCCAACTTAATTTATAACTTATTTATGCATGTGTGGTCTAGTGATCACTATGCTTTAGTTACTTATTTATATTCATATCTTTGGAGGTAGCCAATGATCCTGTGAGTACATTGTGATTTTTGTCCAATATACTGCGCTTATTCTATCTTTATTGATTACAATACATATTTAGGCGGTTGTCATGGATCTCTATCTATCTCTTTTGTCCATCTGTTTAGACTTAGATATTATAGATTATGTTTTCTAAATTTTGAGGTTGCATTCCCTAGTCAGATTATTCAAGCTATAATTTATAAGTTAGAAGGTGCAAAAGTTGGTCTCAATTCGGATGTCCAGCAAACAAAAACAACAAAGTAGCAGCTGCCGTACCCGCCGCTTGGTGCTATTTTAACGTAACTCCATTAGCTTTTGGGATAATATACATACCCAACTTCAGTCATTCTTCAATTGCTGAATCATTAATTTAGCGGAATAATTCATGATCAATTAAGCCAAGTACAAATTTTGTCCCACTCCTGAGATCAGCAACCAGATAGTCCATCACCTCACCCAGGAAGTATCAGCAACCAGACAGTTCATCGTTAGCAGCAAGTTTCCTTTTTGTAGTTGTACAGAAAGGTTGAGCTCCTAGGTGTTTCTGCTATGTCTGGGTGTGCAATAATCACCTGATCCGAGGCTTAGTGGTTATTTTCTTTGTTTATCTTCTTCTAACAGCAACTGGATTATAGATCGGAGAACTTCATTATCAGTCACCTTGGAAGCCTGAAAATCAATTGTCAGAAGAACTCATCAATCCAAACAAAGATATAAAGGGTTATACTTTTGGATGGAAACAAAATATGAACGGAAACCTTGAAAAGCATTTAGCAGCTGCCTAAGTTGCTCGGACCCGAGTGCAGGTGTTCGATATGGATGCGGATCTAGAGGTCAGATCCTTCATGATCTAATTTTTAAGATTAGGGGATATGGATCCACGTATGTATACGCCTATAGGGATTCGCCTATATATAATCAAAATATCTAAAAATAGAGTGATAAAATCTATATAAAAAGTATTTCATTTTCTTCAATTTCACCTAACTTTTCTATTGATCACAGCAATCATTTAAAGCGTCCAGACTTTCCCATCGATTTTGGTAGTACCTGAAATCGGTTGACCAAATCGGACACGGATCCCACACCCATGTCGTGTCGACACAGGCGCAGCATCGAATGTGAAGAGTCCGATCAACTTAGGCAGCAGCTATATGGTAATAATGTCAAAAGAAATTTCATGGAACAAAAAGAGAAAAAAGAAAAAGGAAAAATGATGAGCAAACAAATGCCAAAAACACAAAAACAATAAAACGATTTCCTGTGCCTCTAAAAGTTGAAAAGGACCTAGAATCGATGGTTATCATAGTCGTGAGAGAGACTGTGCCCTCTAATATAAGTAGGAAACTTCTGGGTCAGAGAGGAAAGTTGTGCAGAACCTTTTCTTTGTTGGAACAGAAAAGACACATGGTGTTCATTTTACGTTCAAGAGGGAATAGCCAAAGAAAGCGAGACGCAAGTGCTCATTTTACATTCAAGAGGGAAAAGCCAAAGAAAGTGAATATCAGTAACATATTTCGCGAGAGAACATTGTATAGGAGCATCTAAGGACTTACTGCTTTTTTACGAATAGCAAAACAGTCTCCTAGCCAACATCAATGCAGTGTGGAGTCAACTATTATATCATCAGATTTCTTAAAATGGTTTCTGTTAGTGCATTGAAAAATCAGAACTAATGGAATAAAGCATCTATTTCTTATCTTTTTATAAAGGCACTGCCCATAAAGTATGAAAGCTTCAGGTTGTATCCCTGACTTATTCATCCATAATTAGGTGATTGCTGCCAGAAAGAAACAGTAAATGCTAGTACTGAAACAAGCTGTACTATCTCTTTAGTATAAGATAAAAAATCTACCTGTGGATTACGAATAAGCTCCTTGAGAATATCATGAAGAGTAAGCCGAAGTTCCTTAAATAGCACAGCTGTTTGTGCTGGCGCTGCAACTTCCAGCCATCCATCTATGGTAACTGTTCCAGTCTGGAAAAGAAGAATTACAAACTATTAAGGTAGGAACTGTATCGGCAAGATCTTGCTAACATTTGAGGCCAATCCAGACCCAGGGTAAAAGATGACTTAATTTTCCGCGGAATCATGCCTTCGAAATTGAAAAGGCTAAAAGGCAAGCTCTTCAGAGAAAGTATGCTACCTCCACAATTTCATCAGATTTCTCCTGAAGGAACTCAGGGAAAGTATGCTACTTCTATACTAATACTTGATACCAGTTTCCAGAGTAAGAAACTGTCCCCAATTCTCCTAAATCGTATCGTATCATATCATATCATATATATACTTAAAGTGGGAAGACTCTAAGTTCAAAGTTGGATTACCATTTTGCCCTTCACTAAATTAAAATGTGATTAAATATTTAATTAAATACTAATATTTTAATTACATAATGGCAGAATTTGAAGAGCAACAGCTTTACCTTAATACTTTTAGTAACTGAAATCATAAAGCAAGCTTATTGGAAGATTAAAATCTTTATTGTCAATATTATTTTGTCTGTTCAAGTCTACATCAGTTACCAGCAGATGGGGCATTCAAGAATGCACCACCACTGCAGCAGCAACAAAATTAGCATCAGCGGGAGGTCAATTGCCAAGAATATGGATAGTAGCTTTCACATAACATAATTCCAATTTGAGGACACAAAGTGAAGTTGGTGTGATTTCTTAAATAGTTTACAAAATGTTTTTATTATTCATTTTGCTTTTTATATTTTTTCTCTCCTATAACTAATAGATTAATTCATCTGTGAGTGAAATTGATAAACAGAATGTTTATTTATCAGTGGAAGAATGGAGTTTCTGGTACTATATCATGACTCAAATATCTTAATTGTATTGATACTTGAAGTCATCATGGCAAATAACACTGCAAATATTTTTCAGCCTTAGCTTCAAGGTTATTCATGGCATTTCATATCATTCGATATTCATATATTATTCATCAATTTGAATATGAACTTTTCCCCTTTCCATTTTCATTACTCATTACACATATTTGTTAATATTATATAAAATTGTTCAAAATTTTTATACAATTTGAGATTGATTACACGTGCAATGCACGTATCTGAGAACTAGTAATACTAAAAACAAATTATATTGGTTGCTTTGGGAGTATGCCCCTGTTTTACTTTCTCCCCTTCATTTTCCTCCTTTTACGAGGGTATAGGGTTTAAAACTAAGAAATACATTACTTCTGCATTGAAAATCATGGAAACCAAACCAACATAAAGGAGGGTGTACAGGAGAATAGAATAGAGCATATTTATTTTAGCATTCCGTAGCACAAATGCTTAATCTTCCTTGCTAAATAAACAACAAAGCAAATCATAGTTCTTGACAGTTCTTGTTTCCGGTTCCTTTTTTCCTACTTTGCCAGGTAAGGCTCCTACCCTTCTGTCTAAGATGGACAATGCCTCAAGGTTTTGAGAGACAGGTTTGAACAAATTTGGAAAATGAAATTGATATCCACTTCTCATTGAGAAATAAGAAAAAAGAACTTATCAAGTTATGGAAAAGAAAAGGTAGGGTATGCAAGCATGACAGTAAACAAAAGATACCTGGTGCTGAACATTTATTGGGCCACCAAAAAGCAGAATAGTATAAGGAGAGACAACAGTAGTGTCTCGCAAAAATACCTTGTTAGTCTCTACCTGAAATAATAACATAAATAAGAATTACACCTTAAAAATGGTACGACAAAGTATACAACTAGAAACACAAATTGATTATGTAAATAATTTGTCAACAAACATTTTGAAATACAATACGTGAGTCATAAGGTGAACAATTTGAATACATTTGCTATGGGTTCACACACAGAGAGAGAAAACATCTTTACCCAATTTGAACTCTTAGATACCTTTCACAAGGGACTCAAAGCCCACAATTCCTAAACAAACTACTCTCTCTGCCCCAATTTATGTGGCACCGTTGAAATTTTGAAACAAAGTTCATGAAAAAAGGGAAGACTTTTGAAATCTATGGTCTAAACACTCCTTGACCATTTGTGTGGCTGAAAATCATTTCTTAAGGGTAAAAAGGAAATTTAAAAGTTAAATTGTTTTCAATTATAGAAAGGTGTATTCTTTTTTGGGGCAGACTAAAAAGGAAAGTGTGCCACATAAATAGGAGTAATATTTAGAGAAGTAAAAAAAATAACCTAGGAATTACCAGCCTCATCCTTGAAATTCTAGAGTCCCTAGAGTAGTACTTGTTTGTCCAAGTGGATTTTGATAGAAACTTATAATTAACTATATAATTTAGTAATTGTTGAATGACCATCTCATCCAAAAGCTTAAATAGTTAGAGAGAGCATAATTTTATTTACTTATATTTTTTCTCAACGCACTCCCTCATGTACAGGCTTGATTCTTTTTTCATTGGCCAAAGCACATGAAAATGTCTGGCTTTTCTTTGTTTATTCCAAACAATAGGGAGAAAGGTATTCAGTGAAAACAACAAATTTCATAAAGAAAAGACACCTACAAATTCCTTTCCCCACCCACTCCCAACATAAAGATAGAAAGGAACAACACCTAATGAACATTCATAGATACGATCAGAAAGATCAAATGTCATTTTTTCGGAGTAAAAGATCATGAAAATGCAAACCTTTTCAAGAAAGACGAGAAATGGGTACTGAAAAGCTTTTAAGTCAGAGTTGATTGAGGAAGGGTGAATGTGAACTTCTCGTTTACCATCATACCACGCAGGGTTGCTCTTTGCTGAAACATTTGCACTCTGTTTTAGGTTCCCAAGAGCAGTTGCAGAAATGCCTTCTTCTCTCGCAGATACATTGGGATACAGACCTGCGCACAATATGGCCTAGAAACATTTATAGAGGATCAGTATCCAAACAAGTCAAAGTGGTAAGTAGACCGAAAAAATAACTATGAGTGAAATAATCCTCCTAACTATATATCTCTTGCCCCGTCTAAAACCCTCTATAATATTTGCTACGTGAACACATACATTTAGCTTGCATATTCCCTTAGAGGTCGTTTAATAGGATGTATAAGAATAGTGTTGAATAGGGTGTGTAAGTAATGTTGCGTTAGCGCACAAGGATTAGTTTTGCTGGCATTATTATTATTTTTGGTTTATTGTATTAAAAATAACATGCATTGCATCATTTCTAAAACAAATGTTTGTTTATAAAAATATCCTCCACATTATTTAGCTTAGTACACTTCAGGGACAATTGTGTCTTTACCCCTAGTAACGGATGCATTAATAACCTTGGTTTGCTATGTATTGGTTATACATAGGATAATACCAAATAGGGTGATATATTAGTTATATATAGGTTGAAAAAGTGTACAAAATAAGGGATTAGTAATACCAAAACTAATACATGCATTGTTTTCTATGATACCCTCTACTGAACGAACCCTTAGGGTAATAATTAATGCCATTATAGGCTTTATAGGTTTTGACCAGGATATTAAGAAGCAGAAAATCTTTCTGGAAAAAAATCAAAGTTGATTGTGAAGGCCAAAAGGGACAAATTTGATAAGAGCTAATGCCTTCTTCTCAAATAGAGATGTGGAAAAATCAGTAGATACTGGGCTTGGAACATCTCATCAGATGCGTGCTAAAACAGTGATCTTGAAACTGTAAATAATGAGTCTGATCTTTCTCTTCAGCCAAGTGATAGTGATCATGAAGACAGAATCCAGAGGGTGTAAGAAGTTCCATTATAACTCTATGATTGTAGAATTACCTTAGCACTAGTCCAGAACACAAGTGATTAATTAACGCAAAATTGGAATGGAATTTGAAAATACTTTGCAATGATCCTTGGTGTCATTGGTTGCACACTTCTTATGAACTAAATCAATAGCCAATTGGAGCAAATTCTTCTATTATCTCATTGTTTTTATGAATGGTGACACATGAGATGATTTTTTTTTTTTTTTGAAAGGTGTGACACATGTGGTTTACCTTGGAACCAGTCACTAACACAGCAAATCAACAAACAATTTGGTATGGTGGAACAAATTCTTCTTGGGGGATAACGTTAATAAAACACTTCCTTTATTCTCTACTTTAAATTATTACAGGTCCGAACTCAATATATCAAGAGAACTGTGACTCATTCAAAATTCAGATATATATGTACATGTATGTATGTATGAATGTGTGTATAATGGAAGCATGTATGTGTGTGTGTGCGCATATATGGAAGTTCTCACTTTTGTTCCATGCTATGCACCAAAATAAATAACAAGGTGCTCTTACCAAAGCCCTTTCCCCATCCTAAGTTAAGGGAAATTCACACATCTTAATCAATGATCTCTTTATATCTCTTTTTCTGTAAAAATGGAAATAAGAGACTAACCCCATACCTTTAAGAGACTAGCAACAGGAGTGGGAAGATTTAATGTTTTAACTGAAGCCCAATTGTAGATTCAAGAGTAATAATAGACATCCTTCTGGCATGAAGGAAACCAACAGATCAAACCTATCATATCCTTTCAAGTTTGAGACTCTGAAGTGAAACAGCTAAGCTTTAATGTACCTTAAGAATTGAGGAATGATTTGAATTTATATTAAAAGGTTGTGATATATCGGAAAGCCAACTGTCAAGCTTCTCTTTCTTTTTCCAATCAATCTGCATTCAAAAATTATTTCAAAGTTAACACCATAATATTGGGTCATATGACTTACAGCAGAGAGAGAGGAGAATGAAACTAAATCGTCTAATACTTGGTAAATTTTAAGATTAAACCATTTTGATAACACATATAAATCCATTGAAGCTGAAGGGGAACTGAAGATTAAATTGGAATCCATAACATTAGTAGAAAGTCAATAATAACCAGTCAAGCAAACCTCGAATCAGGAAGACTGAAATCAAGCAACTCCCTACTGTGACAATACAAGTCATAGTTTGCAGACTAAACACCAGAAGATGTCCCTGCCTTTTAAAGGTACACCTCGCCCCCCAACCCCCAACCCCACCCCATCCCTAGAAGTTGCAATCATGTAACCAAAATGCAAACTGTTGTGATGATAACAATGAGTTGGCTAGGAATGTGCATATAACTACAATCCCGATCCTTAACATCCCAACCTTTCTTGAAGTAAACATGGTCTAGCATTGTCCTTGAGATACCTGCAGCCGTGTTTTTATTTGTTCCCTTCATTTTTCCAGAAGAAGCAGGTAATTTATAGTTCAATTCTATATATTAACTAACTAAATTATTACAATCCTATTTGAAGGATGAGACTGCAAATCATTGTTCATAAATTAATAATGCAAACTTGAAAAATATGCATCTTAGAAATAAAAGTACCTCTGACTTTTTTGGGAGGTTGATGAGTCCGATATCAGCTAGCAATGTTCCAAATTGTATTCTCATGTCTCTGGCACAATAAGACATATATTAGCAGTTGGGGAAAATAATTGAGATCTACAAATGGAGGTACGTGAAAAGGAGGCAAAATTCTCGCAGCTCAGTGTGGGTGTTAGAATCCAACCTAACCCATTTTAGTTTAGGAGGGTTATTTGACTCGCCTATTTATTAGCTTAACCCATTAAAAATTGGATGGATATGTAACCCAAACTGACACGAGAAATCTTGTCCAAACAACAACAACAACATACCCAGTGGAATCCCACAAGTGTGGTCTGGGGAGGGTAAAATGTACGCAGACCTTACCACTACCTCCTAGAAGTAGAGAGGTTGTTTCCTGGAATCTTGTCCAAATAATATTTAAAAAATAAATTCAATTTGATATGTTATATATATCCATATTTTTAAAAAAATTATTAGATACTAAAATATCGTAAAATTTAGTAAAAGTTGAGTTGGGTTGGGTTTCAACCCATTCTATAACCCATTACCCACCCCTTTTGACCCAAGCAAATTTGGGTTGGGTCTCGAGTTACTTGACACCTTTGTTGTCTTAACCCATTATGACCTGCCCAAATTTGACCCAACCCAGCCAATTGTCACCCCTACAACAGTCCAGTGCCTTGCTAACCTGCATATATCCTTTTTTCAGAGTTTGTTGCATATCATCTTCCATGGACCTTTTCCAAGGATCATTATAAGTTTAACATCCAAATGATTATTATGATAAATGATGATGGTGGGAGGCAAGATAAAAATAAATACAGCAAGGTACTGGGTAGTGTGTGCTTATGGTGGTAAAAACAATTCCAGATTACGAAGTGCTCTTTTCTGGGGAGAAGGTTCATTTGCTCATAACATGTTTAACCTCATCTTATATATGCAATTTATTTTACGGCTACTCACTTCAGAAAATTAAAGAATGGATTCAAGATCAGGTACTGGGCTTACTTTCAAGTATAAAAGATGTAGATAATGACAACCGTAATTCCATTAGTTGAATCCATTCTACACCATCAGTTTAATTACAAGAGAACTGAGCTAGCTACATAATACTTCTTCAGAAATTAGTCAGGCATTCCAGAGAGCAACTACAGGATATTCTTTCCTAGTTAGAGAAGCTTTAACATTATTAATGTAACTGTGAAAACTCACTGCATAATGAGGGGTGAATCAATAACAATTATACCTTATCATGTACATGACAGAACTGCTCAAGAAATATGAGCTGCAAAACTGCTTTGCTGCTTTGACTCCATTCTGCCAGAAAGAAATTGAACTGCATCAGTAGAATGGCTTAAAGAATCACAATGCACATATTAAATGTTTGGAATGAATTTCTTTATGAGTAAAAAATGTTGAAATACATTTCAGCATTTTATCAATAGAATGAGTCTTTTTGGATTGGCTTATTTTCAGTGTTTTTAAGCCAAAATAGCTTTTAAGAACTTTTTAGTGTGTGGGTAAATTAAAAGGTGCTTATGGGCACTTGATCTTAGGTTAAAATGATAAAAACAAGGCATAAGTGATTTCTAACTTATGGCTTTTGGCTTATAAGCCAAAAGCAAAAGCCAATCCAACAGGCTCTGAGTGTTCCCTCATGGAATAATGGCCTATCTGATCCACTAGAGCTCTCCTAATTCTTATTTGACTAAAAATGAACAATGTTGTCACAATTCCACAAGGGAAATGTGTTCTTTCTACAAAACACATTATTGTCTGGTCTGCTACCGAAAGAGCATGCAACAGAAGAAACAAAAAGGAGCAGAAGCAATGTTCTTTGGGAAATCTCTGTGGAGTGGGTAATCATTGAGTAGCCATACATAGAGAGAAGCTGTTTAGCCAAATTAATCAAGACTAAAGTTAATTCATAGTTCACCCTAACCAGCAGTGATCTGTCTCCTATATATGACTCTTGGAAATCAGCTTATGAATAATTAGCAATCTCATGGGACAAAAAGAACTACAGCAGTAGCCTTGGTCCTACAGCAGTAGCCTTGGTCAGACTCAACACAAATATTGAATAAAGGTAATAATTGTGAGTTATTTATTAGTTGGTTATACATTGACTTTGAAGTTTTTGCAAACAAAAATAGAAGAAAAATGCACTAAAAGAAGTAAGGAGGGACCCCCACAACTTGTCTCATATAAAAGGTAGGTCAAGGAGTGGATACAGGGTTTGAATTTGACAAAAAATATAAGTACGACAAATCTATCTGGGATGTAGGTAGCAATACTTACTATAAATGCTAAGAATCAAGGTATGTTTTCCATTGCAATAGCCAATTAACACCAAAAAGCTTTCGATTAATTCTTCCTTTTTTTGATAATCGAGAAATCTCTGAGGACATTGGCGCTAAGTTTGAAACTCGGCAGATAGCACACCTCTCTACGCTTCTCAACTTAAATACCAGTGTGGCAGGGTTTGAGAACCCACATATCAAAAACTACACTCTTTACAAATAGGCTAAAGCCCAGGAGGACCCTGTCACAAACAAAAGCCTGGTATATCAACCCAGATTTGTACCTGGGTTACTGCCCTTGGGATTTCTCAGTCGGGGCTGTTAAAATGTGTTACAGAGTCAGTTATTTCATTAGTGGTTGCAATTTCGTAAATCACTAACCTCCCGCAAAATTTTCTCCCACTTTTTATATGCTACCATCATTAGGAGATGGTCAGATTGCCAGTTACCACTGCCACAGTCAGTTTCACAGCCAAGCTTATCACTCAAAAGTGCCTGCTTTGCTCTTTCAACATTTTGCCTCTGCAAATGCATGTCATAACATAATTAAATTCCATATCAACTTCAACGAAGCTTTTAAGAGACGTCGATACAAACCTCATCTTTTGGATAAACAAATGGAGACTTGTAACTAAGGAAGGCTGAAATAGATAGAATTGGAGACAAACAGCCAAATACTCCACCATATAACAGCATCTACAGTTCCACATTTGAAAAGTATAAGATAATAGCGGTCAACAAAGCCCAGAGAGGCAGACAATTGGTGCACCCAAGAAATTTTAGTTCATAGAGAATCATATGTTTTGGAAAATTTTCTACATTCTAGTATACAGGAGATCTCTTAGATTATTTTTTCTCTATAGAAATCCTAAATTAATTTTTTTACCTTTTCAAAAAAAAAAGGTTCATAAATTAGGGTTGTAATAATGGGAAACATATAAGATGTCGAAGAATAGGGATAAACACATAACTACCTTCCCCACTAACACATCAACAGGTAGTCTCGCCAAATGATAACCGAGAGGAGTTAACTCTTCATCCCCTTGAACAGCACCAACCTGAACATAAACTTAACTCTGAGATTATCACCATAAAGCACCAGCATTGTGCTGTTCAACTGGCATTTCATGCGACAAACAACATTGCGATTAAGCACATTTTACCTGGAAACAAAGGAACGTATTTTGTATATGCATTAAGAAGAAAAAATGTGGATAAAAGAATATTTAGGAAACGAATGAATGCAAATGCAGTGCAGGAAAACTATGTAAGATAGCATACCATCTTGCATGAGCATTATCAATGATACCATACAAAATGGAATCATACAAAGGCATGACAAATATATACCTCAGTAATAATAAAGCATACTAGAAACTTGTATAACAGTACATGTTGACACATATGAAACAAAAGCACATGTCTCAAATTACACAGGATTTCATAGGGTGTATGGGTCCTAATAACTTCCACACCCGTCCTGTTTTATATGATGACATGTGATTAGATAAAGCATAAACATGCTAATGTAAGCACTTTATTGTATAAATGAGTATCTTCCAAGTAAAGGATTAAAATTTATTCTTAGCTCTTCTCTTAAAACTATTATATTTCATCAACATTTTCTATAAATTGTTCTTCCTGGGGGAGTAACTCAACTTCCGCCCATGCTAAAGTTTCAATGAATTCCTGCCAATATCCATGCCAAGCAATTAAGAACATAAATCCAGTAGCCCAAACAAGAATATGATGTCGTTATTATAGCACATGCAGATGTGATGCTAAGAAACTAATGACAGATTAATCTCCATCAAGTATACCTCATACAACAAAGAAATCGCGGACATAATAGCCTCATCCTTTGGAGGTTCAAGAGCCTAAGAAGACGCAGTTTGCAAGACAAAAATGAGTTAGAAAATCCATAGGACAAAATGCATAAAATTGCATCTGAATAATTTTTTTAAAAGAAAAAAAATCACCATAGACAAAAATAGCTTTATGTTCCCAAGTGATAGCAATTTGATTTGTAAGCACAATTCTACCAACGGCATTCGCAGCATTTCCGGGATCTAGCAAGGTCAAACTAAACGTCAATGCGATGTAAGAGATAGGATTATCTGAAACGAAAAACAGAAGTACCATATAGAATAACAAGGAAAATCCACTAATACCCCGTACCTGGTAAGGCCGCATGAGCTTCTCATATCGGTAAGAAGTGTAGAGACAAAAGCAGATTCCTGGCTTTACACGTCCAGCTCTGCCTCGACGTTGCCTTGCATTTGCTTGAGATATCCAATCTTCAACCATGCTTGACAATTTCTAAAACCAAGACATTTACACAATAGACAACATGATTACTGGTGCACCAGTCTCTGGAGACACAAGGTAAAGGGAATTCACATTTCTTTAAACGGAACACATAAAAGCAGAAGTCCCAACAAGTAAATAATGTCTTTAAGAAGTTCAGCAATAAAAGCCCATGGTTGGATCCAGAAAAATCTAACAGGCTGGTTATATAGTGCATGCTAAAGGACTAAGGCCTTTCACTTTATTCAAAACTGAAGGGACTGAATCCTAATTTAGAAACCAGATGGTGTACAAGAGTCATTATATGACTTAACCTCATCATCAAGGCAAACATACAATTTTTTACTCTGTGGTTTCCATGTTATCAAAATCACGTCATTGGCTAACCAGTTCCCAAAGAAATACACCTATTTGAATCTTTTTTTTTACCTAACAGAGATGACAATACATGTGGACTGAAACTTCACTGCTGATGATGCTTCTGGACCTAGTCATAGCCATCTATAGACAAATACTTGTTATCCAAATCGAATGCTGAACATATCTCACAGCCAATTTCTAATTCACATAAAAAATCCAAATGACAGCGAAAACTTGAGGTTAAAAATGCCTCCGTGGTTACGTGCACACATTTTTTATAGCAGTACTGCCAGGCAGCAGCTATTATCTAGATGGAGTTGAAGCAACATTTGTATTGTCAGTCAGAGCTTGAAAAGTCTAACAAAGTAAATGAAATAAAAAATTTCAAGTGTTAGACATATTCATGTTTATGAGGCCATATGGAGGGAGGAGAAGGGGGGTCTTATATTAATTCTTGTAGTACGGAACAACAAACATGCAACATAAGCTGCATTTTGTTGCGACAACAATCCTCTGATACCCTTTTGAACTTTGCTAACTCCTTGTATTTAGTATAATGGTTGTAATGTTTGTAATGGAGCTTCTAAGTTATTTTTGCTACTACTCTTTTGTAACCTATCTGCATCTCCTTGACGCCAACAATGAAAACCTTTACCTTTACTTCATTAAAAAATCCTCTGAGATAATTAGCCTAGTAATTTGCTATGAAAGAGAGCAGAAGACTTACCTTCTTCGGATTATAGCGATTTTCTTTGTGTTTTCCACTGTCAACCACATAAACCACATCATCTATGGTTATGCTAGTCTCTGCGATATTTGTAGCTATTATAACCTGGAAGCGGTAAATTACCAAGCAAAAATACAGAACAATGAGTAAATGAATCACTTAAAAGTAGGCAAAATCTGATGACTAAGAAGAGGACTCTCTACATACAACTCTCAATTTGAAGTTGAATATGGTCAAACATGGAGTAAATGATGAACATGCATATCTACACAGATATAATAATTCTCTGCATTGTCAGCAGTACGATAAAGTAAACAGAGCTTATTCCAAGTTGGACCTTTCCATTCATCAATATCATACAGGACATAGTTGTAAATATGTTCTTGTGAATGACTCTTAATAAGAAAATTGCCGGTGCAGATTTTAGATTCAAACGTAAAACCCTTCAAAATTTCCTAACATAGTTCTTCATCCTAAATGACATCAAGAAAGGTTTCTGTTTTTCGGCTCTCTATGAAGATAGTACTAGCAACAATAGAAGGATGCCATACACTCATCCTGGTGCTACTTAAAATGAGGGATATGAAGTAGACTAAAAGTGAAATCGAATATATCATATGGGCACTTCGGACCAATCACACAAGCAGATGACAAATGTGTCAAATCATATCATTTGAAATTACAGATGAATTATGTCAGCAGATGAGAGTTGATGCAAATTAAATGATAGTCACCAACGAAAGCTGAAAAGCAGTAGTTGTGGGATGAGGCCTCTGTAAGGAGTGGAGCAACAAGTGTTTTAATAATGACATAGCAGTAAGAACATGGGAGAGCTAGGATGAAGACAGTAAGCTCGCTTCATCATACAGGTTTAATTAAACAATTGGGTATGCACAATACTACAAGATCTAGGGTTTTGCCAGGTTGCAAGAGCCATTAGAGCACTAATTTGCGTGGCAATGAGAGGATATGCAGGGATAATACTTCATAACCCTTATATTTGGTATGTGTAGTAGCAAAAATAGATCCAAATGCTAGTTCTGGTGAAAGGCATTGCAAGCCCAAGCATCTGGTCCATTCAAGCATTTTCTGGGGGCAAATCATTCTGAAAAATCATCAAAATGAATCCCTGCACTACAGAGGGAAACAACAATTCACCATCTTCCAAATATTAATTTTTTTGGCATCAAGAATATGAAAAAAGTTACAAAAGCGAGGAGTTGTCAGCTATGATATAAAAAGAAATTAAGATGCTAAAGAGCTGATAAAACTCAAGAAGTGTTCAATGCTAGTTACAGGAGTTAGTTTACACCAGCTATACAAAGATAATGAGAATTTAGCCTTAAGGGAGTAATTACTTGATCTAATTGTATTCAGACAATGGCGCAGATTAACAACACAAGACACTGCACAACCAACACATGAAAGAGAACAGAAAAGTACATAAGGGAAAAGAACCCAAATTGAAGAAGATAGCATGCATACAATGTAATCAGATAGCATAAATGTCTACAATAAAAGAACATGCATTGAATAGAAAACATTACCTTACGGATGTTTTCTGGAGGTCTCATAAACACTTTTTTCTGATCCTCAGATGCTACAGAAGAATGCAAAGGAAGAATCCATTCAGAAGACTGTCCACTAAACTGGAAGGACACAGACAGTCTATCGAGTAACATGTGTATTTCTGCGACCCCCTTCAGCAGAACACAATTCACAAGTCACTCTTCTTTTCTTATGCAGACATACAACTTCAGAAGAGAAAATTAAAACATAAATAAGTGTTAAACCGATGAACTTACGGGTAAGAAAACCAGTATCGCACCCTCAGGGTATGTTTCATCAATGTAGCATACAAGGTCCTCGAGAAGATCATAATCAATAATGTCTTCATTCAATCTCCTCTGAGATAGTGAGAGATGGTTCATCACAGTATTCTTCCAGTAAAGTTTTTAGGATCTTAAAAGCATCACTGAAGAGGTACTTGGAGAAACAATTACCAAATTCTTTTGAGTCTGTTCACTGTAGTTTTGATAATTAGTGGGATCATAATAGGGATTTATGTACTCTTCAGACAGCAACGATTCATCACCCCATGCAGAGAGGACAAGGTTCTTTTTCCCCCTATGATTGCCAACAGGAGCATTCTGCACTCATCCAATTGGAAAGATATAAGAAGCTCTTGAGCTACACAAACAAAAAGCTAACACACTAAACTTCACGTCAATAAGGAAGATCTACTTCAACTGTAAGCCAATACCAAAGCAACATTCATGGTTCGTCAGGACCTATTCCTTACTAATAATTGATTTTGATCAGAAATTAGTTCAGCTAAAAGTAAAGATTGGTGTAAGAGAAGACTTTAAAACAGTTCCAAAGCAGAGGCCAAAACGAGAGCATATCTGGCAAAGAAAGACAATTTCAAATTTCAGTCCACCTAAAATGTCAATCAAGGCAGCTAAACTGAAATACCTTTTCCCTAGTAGATGTCCCATAGCTCAAAGAAGCAGGAGAATCAGATGCAAGGCGATAATTGATACTCTCATAAATATCCTCGAGAAAATAAGTTGAAACAGGATGTGTTCGGCCTTGAGCGGTAATTACAGGGCAGTCACCAAAGTAATGAGAAAATAAATGTGAATCTACTGTCGCAGACCTAAATAATGTGTAAAACAAAAATAAATTCCTCCATGAGTAATCGTAAATATAAAAAAAGACACAGAACACGACAATGGCTGCAAGATATTGATAAACGAAACTAAACCATACATGAGTATAACTTTCAGTTTTGCCGTACCAAGGGCAGATTGCTTCTGGATGAGACTCTTCAAGACAATGAGCAGAAAATCACCCTGGTTTTAAAAGAGGTTAGTGTCTCTTCCAACTGGTTTCCAAATGTAACCATTAATATACAACAAAGTAGAGGAAGAACCAGAGATTGCTGTTATAAGGTAGACTACAGCAAAAAATGTTGTTTCCCTCTTCAGTTTGATGTTCCTAGTCATCTAGTGAGTGGTGAGTTGATAAAAAGAGGGTCTCATGAAAATGAAAATGAACCACAGATGATCTTTCCAAGAAGATGAGAACAGTATCATAGAAACAAAATATCCCAATTTCAGAATTAATGAATGTGTCAAAAGACAAGAAAGAAAGCACATATAATCGGGTGCGCAGCAACAGCATTCAGCATTTTGCCTATAGCTGCAAACAGTTTGCAGAACAAGGTATGTGACATCAAAGCTAGATTTTCAGAAACAAAAAAAGAGTAAAAGCATCACGCTGATGTTTCAGGGTCAAACCCTAGTGGAGTCTAATAAATACTGGAGGCTCGGTCAGGAAGCAGCTTCTCTGTGTGCCTAAATTTGGCAGCAAAACTGGTAGTAAACCAATCAAATGACAAAAAATGGAAGGGCTTCTGAAAGAAAGTGCAGCAAGAAAAGAGTCCTTTTCTCAATCCTCCTAATGCCCAATGAAGTATAAGTCATTTTATTACTTCTTTCCAGAATTTAAAGCCATGTGCAGTTCTTCCAAATTACTCAAATTAATAATTCTCAATATGCTTTTTCAATAAGGCAACTAATGTTATCAACGTTGGGGAAATTGTAAACAAAAAAGTAGCATGACCCATATCAAAATATGGTTCTCAAAGAAGTCACTAGTCCTCTACTCATACAAGAACCATATCTGTGATTCCTCCTAAAATCATATCACACTTATAGTCAGTATGGATCAGGTTTCCTGCACTTGTCAATTTGGATTCATGGGTGCCAAGAAAGGTACGCAATTTTTACTCTGTTTGCTGCAACAAAAAATAATAATATGCAGCTTGCGTTTGATATGCAAAAAATGAGTGAAGACATGAACATCTCCTCTGCATTGTCAGGTGGCCAACTTACCTGTGTGCTGAGACATCTTAAGATGGTTCGAGATGCAACTACAACAATTGATCCCAGTGAAGGAGGCACTATTTTATTCGGCCTTCAGAGATGACAAAAGGCATGATATGTTGCCCCCATTAACACTCATGTGGGTCTTACGAAAAGAAAGAAGTACGAGAGCATTTAAAAAGAGAATAGCCTCTCATTTGTTGTATCTTTTATTCCTCTTTCAATGCACTCACGAGGTTTCAATTTGTAAAGAAGTGGGTGATTTTTTGAGGAGATCATATTTTACTGTAGGTTCGCCCGCCTTTTGGTATATTGTCTGTATACAAGATATCTTCTCATCATAACAAAATTATATACGTTATCAGAAGACAAAAAGGAGCATGATTTAGTATGGACATAACCAATTATCATGATAGATACTACTTGAGACTATGTCACGCATTTTACTGGTTTATGTTCTCCTTTTTCCTCAAACTTTTAAAATGTCTTAACCAACCAGACAGCAATGGTCTATACCAAGTCAGCCACCATTAGTAGGTATACTTAATTTCATCAGAATCGGCATAAGAAAACCTAAACAACATGCTTTCACATTCACGTGGTCAATTTTTGATAGCCTGATCTATTTTACAAGCCAGTAGTGGAACTTAAATATACTTGGTCACCATAATTCATAAACACATGTCATGCAATGCACAAAAAACTCACCAGAAGTGACCTCTCATGTACTTCATCAACAATAATATGGCTAACACCATCCAAGTTTTTATTTCCCTGCAAAATAATATATTTAACTGCAGCAAAAGTGATTGGCCAATACTTTGGACATTCTGTTAAATCTTTTTAAAAAAGGTAAACTGGGCAAAGTATGTCATTATGACGAACAAATTCAACACACAGAACAATACAGTCAGTAAGCATGTAATATAATTAGCACGCGACTTACTGAAAACATTCTCAAAAGAATGCCGGTTGTACAAAAGAGGAGCTTTGTTCTCTCATTCCTGAAAGAGGATAAAAAATTAATAGATGATGTTATGATTTAATAATCAAAAAAACTTCCCAAGACAATAACAGAATCACTATCACATTTCAGTATTAATGACGATTATAGTTTTCAAGTACAAATATAAAAGGATACTTATTCTAGATTAGATCACTGATGGGAGATTCCCATGTCCTTATACGATGACAAAGAGACCCATAAAAAGCTAAGTGATAACAAGTTTGCAGTGCTTAAGGAAATCTAATGGAACATGGCTCAGCAGGAATAATTAGATCTCTGACTAAACAAAGCAGAGCACAGAGTAAGTAGTAAAAGTAGCAGAACATTGATGCACAAAATTGGCTATCCATGTGAACCCAAGTATCGTAAAACTCAACAGCTAAATCCTTTCCTCAGATCCAATAAGCAATATTTTATTTGTAATCCTACTCCTCCCATAAGCCATGCATGGTAGACCTGATTAAAACATGTTTGAACTTTGAAGTGATCAAATGAAATGATTATGCACAAACCAAGTGAAATGACAATGCAGAACCCATACATCCAGCCATGTAGAGTTAACTGACTGGTTATACTAGGAGAACTGGTAACTTTGCCGACACTAAAATGATAATAGAAATCAATTTCCAGACAAGTAAAATTTGAGTCAACATGACATGCTGTTTCATGATTTTGTATCCTTTTTGGGGGGACAAGTGATTCTGTATCCATCTTTAAATGAAGAGTTTGGGAAGCCGGAAGCAATACCTAGCACTATCGAGCCGAACTTGGTAACCAACCAAGGACTCACTTGAACCAGGTGAAGATTCACAACGCTCATCAGCAACTCTTTCAGCCACAGAAATAGCCTACCAAAGAGAAAATAGAATCAGCAAAACTTATAAGTGAGAGAAGACCTAATTTGTGGGTGTAAAGAGCAAGAGGAAAGCATTGCCTAATGAAATCTCAACAAAAGTGAAGAGGAAGAGAGCCTCCAATCTCAGCTAAGCTATTGCAGAAAACCTAAATTTGCAAGAAAAAGATGAACAAAAAAATATCTAATCGAATTTCTGAATTCTATGCATGTGGTCTTCAAATATGATCAGTTACATTGTATAATATGGTAGGTGATCCAATATACAAGAGTTCAAATAAGCCTTGTCCTTGATGTGATACGCTTATTCTAAACTGGAGTGTTTTACCAAAATCCAACTAAATAACTTTGATCTTCACCAGAATCCAACTAATAACTTTGACTAACAATTCAACTAACGACAACATTAATCCTTAATTCTTCATCCACAATAAAACAAAGTTACGGAAAGGTAGGATGACCTAGAAGTAAGAACCTGCAAGATACTTCAGAGTTTTCTTACAAGGGAACATATTTCAAGGAAATATTGCCGTGCATATTAGTATGTTTAAAATGCTGGATACCAACCAAACCTACAAACATATTAGAGTGTTCCGCACCCAATAAAAATGCCAAACAAAGCAACATTAATAATGGAACAAGTCCCAATATTTGTATACTTTACCGAGAGGGACAAGGCCTCATAAGTATAAATTTTATCATAGTCCGCAGGCAACAACTGGAATAATGGTGCCAAGGAACTTGTTCCGCTATTATTGAGCTTAACGGGTAGTATAAAGCTACAGTGGAGGAACACTAATGCATCAAATATATTTCAAAGGCCGAAGATGGATGCATGCAAAACCTCCAAAAGTATTGGAGGGTTCTATACCCAATAGAAGTGTCAAACGGCGTAAAATAACAATGGAAGAAGTTCCAATATTCGTGGACTTTACCAAAAGGTACAAGGCCCCATCAAGAATAAATTTTATCATAGCCAACAGGAACAACCGAAATCATAGCACAACCAGCTAAAAGCTGCAAAAAATATTGGCAGCTCTGCGGAAGTCATAGATGTTGAGAATGTCAACATAACAGGTGCATGGAAAAAACTACATGTTATTTTGAATCAAACAAGCAGACAATAAAGAAGTGAACTTCAGAACCGATGTTTCAGTCAGTGCAGGCAAATATATGGTTAATGAATGGTAGCACCGACCGCAATTCTCCTTGGTTGTGTGCATATAATGTTACAGTGTCCCCCACGTCCTGATTCAATCATGTCATCCAGTATAAATTGAGGTACCTACAGAAATCAAGAAGTCAGATTTCAATGATTCTAGATACAAATGTGAATTTATAAGATACCCTCCATTGCACAAAAACCATCTTGGTGACATCTTAAGTCAATTAGCTTTATTTGGAATAATTTCTGCCAGACTTATTTCCCTAGCAACTGTTTAGGTGAGTAGGATCTTCTCTAAAGCTCACTATCTGAAAATTAGAAGCACTGATTAGCAATTCCCCTTTGAAAAAAGATTGATTTGACAAAACACTTCAAGCTGGGCTCATTGCAATAAAAGAAAGTACTCCAAAGAGTGGAAAAACAGGACCAAAACACATAACCAGTAGCACCTACACAGAACTGAAAGCTGCGCCTTAACACATTATTGAAGTAATTTGGTACAGATAAAGGAAAATTTTTAAGAATTCAACACCTGAGTTGTTTTCCCACAACCTGTTTCCCCACAAATGACCAAAACATCATTTTCCTCCAGTAAATGTAGGATCTCGCCTTTTAAGTCAGCAATAGGAAGGGCATCCCGTGATTTTAACATTTCCTTCATGGGAACATAATTAAATATCATCAGAAATTGAAGCAGACAAAGAGGAATATAACATCAATGATAAAAGTGAAAAAAAATCAAAATTATGAAGAGATAAGAGGGAAACAAGGAAAGATACAATGTAATGACTCTACGGAAATGCATGACGTAAGGCTGGATGCACTTTAACCACCATAACAGCATATGCAGACAACTGCTCCAGGTCAGTTGTTAGTCATATAAGCTCTACCAAAATAACGTGTAAAAGTGAGAAACCAACCTAGGCTGATAGCAAGCTGCAGACAACCTCTACAACAAAGCCACTTGTGTCAAAACTAAAAAGGTAAAGAAACATATAGTAATAGATGAACGCATCAGTGGCCCCCTAAAGTTGGCACCAACTTTCACTTAGACACCTCAACTAGGCTTTGTTCATTTTAGAAACCTCATGTCACACCCTGCTGTGTCATTTTGACACTTTTTTCACAATCTACTGTCGACTCTATGCGCGTGTTGACCAAGCGTGTCGACTTGGATTAAATAGCTAATAATGTCATGCCAACTCATTGTAAAGATTTTGACCAATTAAAAAAAGATTCCCCTCCCACCCCTCTTAACCGCCCACCACCACCACCACCACCAAAAAAAAACCCCAGTCATCTTCTTCATCAAATTAAATTTTTCACTACAACAGTCATCTTCTTTATCAAATTTCTCCTTTTTCATTGTTTCTGCCACCCCCAAACCCACATAGTTATTTTCTGCCATATTCCTCCATTTTCGTGGTCTTTTTTGCAAAACCCACTTGATCCATCGTCTTCTTCACCGCACCTTTCTCCTATTTCTTCATTTAATTTGGTGTTTAGACGTGTAAAAATGAAGTTTTAAAAGTTATAATGGCGTTTTCTTTAACTTAAATTTTATTCTCCCGTTTCTTTAAAAAAATGGAGTTATCTTTTTAAAAAATGGAGTTAAGATTGTTGTTCCTAACTTTTACATTTTCTCTTTCAACTGGTGAGGTCAAATATGCATAAAGTATTTGTGCTCAACAATTTTAACATTATGTTTTCCCACGCAGATAATAGGTCTGAAAATTGGAAAGAAACCCAGAAATTCTTGAGAGAGAAAATGTAAGAAGATGGCTCAAAAATGATGAGACTAAGAGAAAAAATAAAATAAAATAAAATAGGTGAAACACACTCACTTTGCCACATCAGCAAAAAGTGTCAAAATGACACAGCGCGGCATGACATGAGGTGTCTAAAATGAGCAAAGGCTAGTTGAGGTGTCTAAGATAAAGCTGGGGCCAACTTTAGGGGGGCCACCAATGGGTTCAGCCTATAGTAATTGAAACTGTGGCTTGCAATAGAATTCAAATTCCCCATCACCCCACTCTCACCCCCACCCCCAAAAGAAGTAAAGGAAGACTATACATATCACAGCCCTCACTGTTACTAAAATGCCGAAAGTGCAACTGCTGGAGCCCCTCTTGTTCTTTTTCTTCTGTCCTCAGGATCTTTTCTACCTTTTTGTTCATTATATCATTCAAATCTGTGTTATTCATCTGTGACGCCTATGTATATGAAAGTGTACAAGCAGCCCAAAATGAATGACAACACTAAATGGCCTTAAAGTTACAGTGGCACCAACACAATCTCATCCACACTGCTACATAATTTTAATAGTATAGAACTAGCAAGACTCTGACCTGGTACTTCTTCAACTTCTTCCTACCCTCTTGCTCCTTTTTCAGAGAGAGACTTTCTGCTGCTATACGGGGATTTTTGGCTGCAGAAAAACAAAGAGATTAGTCAGCAAAACAACCATATACATTCCGAAAGAGCAGTGAACTCTTAAATGCCTCCCAACCAGCAAAAACTAACAGGTATACAAGATCTTGTAACAGTCAATAACTAGAACTCACTGTTTACCCCCCCCCCCCCTAAGGACAATGCTGTTCCTATAACTAAATAGAAAATGTTATCTGGTTGAAGTACTTCTATTTTCCCCAGCATGACACATAGTTTACTTGTTTACCTACAAGCGATATCTTCCCAAAAGAAGGAAAAATTAAAAATAATCTATGCTAGAAAGGCACAGATTTAACTGCAGTAGACATAAGAATAAATCTCTTATCGCCAGCTAATGAACAGAAAAGAACAAAATGTATATGGACACAATCGCCAAATATTAAAGACTTCTTACATCAGGAATTCTTTGAAAAGCAGTCTTAATCTAGGTCCATCAATACACAAAATCAATAAAATAATGGAAAACAGAAATCAAAAACTACCAATACCCGCTGCATAAGAGATGGCCATACATTTTGCAGTGTTTTAAGAAAATGGGTAACAATTTCAAGTTATTTCCTAATGCAAACAAAAAAGGAATCCATAAGCATACTTCACCTGTAAAATCAACAGGCACCGTCTTGCCTTCGGTGGTGCGAGGCTCTAAAAGCTTTTCTTTGCTAGCATTATTGGAGACATCAGACAGAGTCATGGTTTCTGGACCACTAGCATCCAGCAATGAATCTACAAAACAGGCCCTTCGTTCCACTTGATCATCCACGATATCTTTCACAGAATCACCTGTCCCGAAAAGACCGCCATGCACATGAAAGAGGTGAAGATATCATATCAGACCTTGCAAAACTAACTGACAGAAACTCGGGTTCTACAGGTTCTAAATGAGGTGTGCAACCACTAAGAGATCAGCGGGGAAAAAAAAGTAACACAAGAGAAAGAACACAAGTAACACGTTAAAACATATACAATTATTTCTACACCTGCTACCTACATCAGCAAAACCATTTTGAGGGTTGAAATAAATTTTGGAGGATTGTTCTTTTTTGTGGGGTTCCTTTTATCAGGTAATAATTTTCATGGGATGCTTTAAATAAAATCCCTCTTTTCCTTGCTTTCATAGACATTGTAGCATAAGTTTTACCCCTGGATAAAGATTTTTGAGTTTATTACCTCTCTATGAAAATTTTCATTAATTAAAGAAAAAACTGTTTATCAATATAAGGTTTGCAATAAAAAGTTTATATAAGAATTATACGGCTACAAGAGACCAGTTTGATCAGGATGAAGTACAAAATTTAGTTACCATTATGCTTGACATAATATCAATAGTGAACATTTGACAGCACGTGAAGTTAGAAAAATCACCTTCCTCCCACTGCAAAATAAGTGATGCATATGGCTCAGTAATTGGCATGTGTAAAGGAAGATCCGGAAACAAGCGATGGAGAGCATACGCGGCAACTCTGTTTTGTGCATCCTGAGCAAATCACAGTTCAAAAAAAAAAAAGAGAACCATGATTTAGATTCAGATTTCAAAAACAACAAACATAGCAAACTAAAAAAAGAACAAGTGTTTTTACGAAAAATCCCTGCAATGCTTAAGATTGCTTAGTTTATTGATAAGATTTCTGCTTCCTGAAAATAAGATCATGAATTTTGCGATAATGGCTTTTACAATCAGGTTGGTGAAATGGCTTAGAATGGATGATAGAACCAGAGTAGAGAAATAGAGCATGGATGTGACCTCAAACTATTATGTGGACTGTCCGAAGACAGAAATTTTAAGGCCTTAGAGAGGGCAAAATGACCATTATTCAATTTCTGAGTGTCAATTTTGGATACTTTTGATGTACAAATGATTCTCTAAACAGATATAGGATAATACCTCATTGTTGGTTTCCTTTTGATATACCTCTTGCATAGAGAAGAATGTTTCCCTTTCAATTTATCTATTCTTTCCAAAAAAAAAAATGTGAACCCCTAGAAATTTCAATTTTACCCTTGTGCTCTAATAAAACTTTACCACTGATTAATTTATTTTTTGATAACCAAAAATAAATTATGAACCACCCCACCACCACCACCACCACCACCCCCACCACCACCACCCCCCACCAAAAAAAACATTCATTGCACTATAATATTTCCTTATAAGCTTGAACACTGATCATTCCAAACTACAACATTAGGTTGTGTTTTCATCAAAATTGCAATTTTGTGACATCCGTTCAGATTTAAGTAAGACCTATAGAAAAAAATATATCATATGTTTTTTAAAGAGAATGAAATCACAGTAATGGCAGAGCCCTGTCAGCCATGGGAAAATGAACAGAGGAGAAAACAACAGCTCTATAAACTGCCTCTTAGCAACATTCAATGCACTATCCATAAAAACTCAAAGAGGGGTTACAAAAACAGAGGGGGATCCATGAAGGGGTTAAGACTGATGGAAGAACACGTCACGGTGAAGCCCTACATACCTATGGCACAGAAAGCAAAATCGGAAAAATCTCCTAGAACAGTATTTCTTTTCTTGTCTTGCCAGGACAATGCACTTCAATAGCATCAACAACAACAAAAACATACCAAGTGAAATCCCACTAAGTGGGATCCGGGGAGGGTAGCGTGTACGCAGATCTTACCACTTCAATAGCATCATTAATCTAAAAGTAAGTGGAATTCTCATGTTACCCTTTATGTTTCTGTAATTTCACAGTTTCCTTTTCTTTTACTAATTACATGTTATTCACTAACATAGCAAAAAGATAAGAGTTCAATATATGTACAGAGAGAATGCACCTTCTTTCTTACAATCATGTTAAGAATTTCTATAATTTCACATATTTATTCCTCTAAATTGTGACACTTCTTCACTTCCAAATGATTTTGCACCCAAAGACCCATCACAATAAGGCTATGTGAATTACACATGCAAATACACATTGAAATAATGGTATCAACTTCTACTCTCTTCCTTGCTACAGATAGCCCTCACAATTGTCCTGTGGGATACTGGAGCATCCTTCTCCTGCCCAAACTATTTTTTTTCTGGAATATAAGCAGATTTGAATCAACTTATGGATCACCCATGAGATCTGAGTTAGTTTACTAATGATTGGATGCTGCTTGTGGAGAAACAGAATTGTGTAAAGTTCTCTACTTTTTGTGTACTGGGGAATTTCTCCATCACATCAATTAAATCTTTACATCACCACAAAAGAAGAGATAGAACAAGCACATTCGAGAACTGTCCTGGCCCTCTGTAACTAGATCACAGTTCTTCGTGTCCAACAGAGAGTGTTTTATTTCTCTGCTCACTTCTGAAAGTATGATAGTAGATTTTGTTCTTCCTGCCAGTTGAAACTGTAGTTGGACCAGAAGCAAACTCTCTTCTAGCCGAGGCATTTATATATCTTCCCAGAAAATAAAAGAAGATATGTGAATTTACAGAGGAGAGAAACAAAGGGAAAAAAGAGAGAATCTAGCAATGGAACATAGAAATCAGAAGAATCTGTCTTTAACATAATTTACTTTAATGCTTAAAGACGGCCTCTCGCCATATATATCCCCCCCAAGACCTTCTCCTCAGTGTCACAAATCTTTGAGGTTATGAACTAACATCTATTTCAGATAAACTTTCCAAGGTTTCTTAAAGGCAAAAAGATAATCTGAAATGCAAAGTGTGGCTTTGGGCAGTGTCAAAGTGCAAACTGAACAAACCCACAGAGTGGAAAAACTCTAGAAAAATCAATCAAAAGCTTAAACAGAAAAAAGGTCAAATAATCAGTTCGATGGCTTGACCACCAAAGATTTTCAATATTATATAGTATAGTGCCAAGAGACTCTGACATATCGCGGTCTGAACAAAAATTCAGTCCGCTAAACTACAGGGAAGAACAGAGCTAAGCATATCTACTTTTGCAACCATTGCCTCTCATTGATGCCAATCAATGAACAACTTCCTTTATCAAAAGGAAAAAAAAACTACAGGGTCAAACAATATAGATATAACTAAACATATTCAACTGCTATCTTATAAGAAACAAGGGATAAACAACACACTTCTATTTTAATGTGAATGCATGCAGACCTCCATATCAGCACATTTTTTACACCCACAATCTGAAATATTGTGTAATGGCCAAATTGTAGAACTGCAATTATCACTAACTTCTCTTTCCTTTCTTATTTATGGAGTTGCAACAAATGCAAACACAGTATCAACAAAGCATTAGACCTTACCTCAGCAGTAGAAGAAGCACAATCCTGACTAGGAAGCTCAATTG
The DNA here is from genome assembly GCA_026153255.1 of Solanum medicagineum. NCBI lineage: Eukaryota > Viridiplantae > Streptophyta > Magnoliopsida > Solanales > Solanaceae > Solanum > Solanum medicagineum. The sequence continues at coordinate 31,271,778 of JAPFFP010000001.1, forward strand.
TTACTAGCCCTCCAGCTTTTCTGCTCTTACCCCTCCCACTGGGTTTCCGCATTATACTAATTGAGTAACTTGAAAAATTTCCTTTTCGAGGTAGTTTCGCATATTTTGGTGCCTCCCATCCAGATCTTTGACAAAGTTGGTGAAGAAAAGCTTTTGGAATCTTTTGTGGATCTCCCTGCAATTAAGGCAACAGTTCTAACACTTTTAGGGAAGGAACAACAACTAAGAACAAAAGCAAGAAAACCTCACAAAGAAAAAGGACGATACAAATCTACCATGGTTCACATTTTGCATCACATATTGTTAACGGAGGGGTTGGTTTAACTTCACGTTGCATATCAGGTCCATACAGGCTCGTTGTAAATTAACCTTCTAACTAGTATCAGTTTACCTTAATAAAAATATCAGTTCTTTTTTGTTTTCCTGAAACAGTAATTCCTGGCCCAGCTAACTCGCACTTGACTATTTTTCCAGGAATATCTCCTAGCTCCCACTTACACACGTACTAGATAACTCAACACACCAAAGCTTAGGCAGATTGGAAGAGATCACCTAACTGTTTTCGTCTTGGAATTTGAACCTTGGTCTCCGAGGTTTCTACCAACTTCATTAACCGTTAGGCCACACCCTTTGGTGCAATAAAACTATCGGTTGTTTCAAAACCAATAACATAGAGACAAGTTGCACCTTATCCGGTCAAAGTAACTACACAGAAAAGGAAATCAATGAAAACATACTTCCTTCACTTAGAAGAGGTTACCTTATTTAAGTTACTACTACTGAACAAGCATATTTATCCTATTGTATCCTTCTTTATTCCAATAGAGGAGCTCCAATCGTCTTTGTTTTTTGGGTAACTAAAGAAGTGCTCTAGATTACAGTCTACAGTGAAAAATTTACAACTCACTCATAAGATCACGTGCCAAACTATTACCTTTTTCCATATACCTTCTAACTTCTCTAAGTTTTTCTGACTACATAATTCTCTCATCTTTTCTTTCTTCTGCAGTTCTAATACAGTAGCTGACACATCAGCGGAGGAATCTTCTTCAAATAAGAAACTACCAAGCTCTACGTCTTCTGGTTCTCCTCCTGAAGCCGCTTTGTCATCTAAAGGAACACTTGATGGGTTGTTTTCAGTGAACTCATTACACCTGTTATTGACAGCCACTTCGCCCATTCCTATCTCATGTTCATGAATATTGGATGTTCTGGAATTGTGTGAAGTAACATCATCAACATCAAGTTTTTCTGATAATATGTCTAACACTGCATGGTCGGAAGCACTTTCATGTGCAGACTCCAGGATATCATCAGGTAGTCCTATAATAAAATGTCATAAGTTAAAATTGCTATAGTAATGGAATGAAGCACAATATCAAAAGTTTCCAACCTAGAGAAGATATCTCCTGCTTGATATTCCGAATGGTTCGGCTGGCTTGTTCATGACTCTTTTTGTCACCACGCTCTTTTGCATGAATAGCTTCCAGTCTAGCGGTATGAAATTCTTGGACAATGGTCTCAATACTACGTTTTTTTCGAGGGACCTGTTAACGAACAAAACATGACTCGAGAACAGTAGCATGCTTTTAATATTCTTCGAGTAAGATAAAATTCAATTCACTAGTCATGAGAGGGATATAGACTTTATATGTACTCTGATAAGACAAAATTCAATTCGCTACAACAGGAAAAAGGGGAAAATGTTTTAAGAAACTACCTGTTACAATATCTAGATTCAACTTCAGAATAAACATGCCATTACCACAAGAGAAATAGCCATACGAGCCTTCCAAGAATGTAAACCATATATCTACCCCATCCACCAGCCCATCCTAAAGCCTGAATACGACAATGAACTGGACAATGGATACCGATAAAAGGAAATCCTACATCATCATCTAGTCATGACTAAAGAGGCTGTGTAACACAAAGCAAGTGAACTGATGTTTTGTTAGTGTAAAAACATGGAAAAAGTTGCCATGAGATTTACCTGCTCTAGGGAACCATCATCGAAAAAACCAGATTCCCAACTCTCTGCTTCATCCTGCAAATGCATATATAAAAGAAGAATAAATGGACTCAGCAACTCTAGCAGCCATAATCCAGGACTCGCCCTAATTCTTTTTTTCTTTTTTGGATGAAATAAAGGTGTTTCATTGATGGCATCAAAAGGATGCAAAATTCACAAAGATAAGTAGATGTAGCTCCAGTACATTGTTAAGTACTCAGCTCAGGGAGCTCACTAAAAACAGCAAAAAGTGTATCAATTAGTCCTTATCGTGTGAAATGATGAAATTTAGGAGGGGGACAGCATCATGCCCTGATTCTTATCATGTATCTTAGTTAAGTTTATCTAAGACAACAGCTAGTTATGAGATCGAAAAAATAAGCGTAGAGAATGAAGTAGCTAACTAGGCATATGCACTCCTCTGCAGAACCTTTCTCAGTTACCATTTAGTTTCACTGTAAATAGATAATTCACAAAAGCTGAAATCAGAAACAATGCAGTAGTTATGCACCACAGGACCTATTGTACTCGCCACTCGAACTAGAAGTATCAAATAGAAATACCTCTTCCTGTTGTTCCATATACTGACGGATCCAATCAGCTTGTGCGCGTTCAACTGTACATAGAGATCCACTATCACTTCGACCCTTCGGCACAACAGAAACTTCAGGTATTTTCTCATCTTTAACTTCTGCCACAGATGAATCTGCTGAAGGAACCCAATCTTCTCGAGCAGTTGATATGATACCAATAGAACCTGTGAAAAATGCATATTCATCAACTTATCTTCTTTATCCAAACACAAAACTCCTCACTATCACCGATTCTGGAAATTAAACATAATTTTTTTCTTCAATACCTTCGTTCAATTGAGAAGTACCACTTGAAAACTTCAAAGGAAGCTCATTTCCTCGCAAATTCAAACATAGCCAATCTAAAGCAGCTTCAAATGTGGCTCTCTCCTTTGTAATTTGTTTGAAATGGTAAATATTATCAAAAACAATAAAGCACAGAAAATTTGTCTAATTATATCTCCAAATAACCAAAGAGGAAACACATTCTAATGTGTAAAATCCAGTATAAGTATACATGATCTTGCTTGTCCTTGAAATTGCATGAGTCTGCATTGTATATATAGGATCACATATAACATGATATGCATATATACTTCTTGAAATTACAAATAGGAGATAAAAGATTCTTGATAAAATTGATTTTTTTAAAGAAAAAAGGTATACATGATTTGCTTGAAATTACCAAAAACTACTTTATGACTTTGTTGAAATTACCACAAACTACTTTATCGACATTACATGAGTCTGAATTGTATATATTATATATTTTATATTGAATATACACGGACTTTCTTGAAGTTGAAGAGGAGATTAAAAAAAAATCTAGATGAAACTGATTAAACTTTTTGAAATTAGCAGGTGTAACGAGATAGCCAATGTATACAAGTACTTTTATCATTAAATATTGTAGAGATAAGGCGGTCAGATTAGTACCTTGAGAGCGGATAAGGCGCGTTCAATTTGATCGTCGGAAAAGCCTTCGCAAGAAAGCTTTTCATAGATAGAACGAAGTTTCTTGGCCTTCTGTGCTTTTGAGAGAACGTCCTCTGATGGAGCCGGAGACTGAGTGGAGCGGCCGGAATTAAGCAACAGCCGTCGGAGCCGATTCTCGTTCTCGGCAGAAATTTGCAATTTGGGACCTGTTGAAGAAGAACCTTTGCCTTTGAATTTCGGTTTCTTCTTTGAAGCCATAAAACGGGCGGGAGATAGAAGTAAATGAAGCGAAAGAAGTAACAATGGTGATGGAAGAGGAAGACTTAACAGTGATGAAGAGCACAGAGTTCAAACGCAGAACCGATGGTTGTTAGCCCAAATAAGAACCCATATTTATAAGATGCTGTTTGGCCCACGCGGTCCAGTTGGATTTCTTGTAGTAGGCATTGTACATCCGTTACTCCCTCCGTCATCGTTACTTGTCCCTTTGGCACAGGGATTACACTCACAAATCACTGAATTATATTCACAAAAAATAACTCTATCTTTTCTTAATTAGGAAAAGTAGTCATTCGACTGATTTTGGCTATTTATTATTGTATAGAAATATATAATCAGTATATATTTATGTATCATAATATATATTTAGTGTGTAGCTCATGTATAAGTAGTATATAGTTATAAGTAGTGTAATATTTTTTATAATTATAACAAATTATATTGTATAATCATGTATAGTTGTAATTTTGGGCTATTTTTTATGTGAATAAAACATGAGCTACTTTTTTTGTGAAGTTTTTACGTTTTTGTATATATATGTAATTTCTCTTATAATAAATATAATGTTTTGAAAAATATAATAGGAAATGACTATAATTAATTATAAAAGTAAATTAGGATTAAGTGTAAAATTATTTGTTGATTTCATAAAGTGGATAAGTATTGTTGGACATACCAAAATAGTATAATGAACAAGTAAAGATGCACGGAACGAGTATTTTAAGAAAAGTAAATTTATGCTCCTTGAAGTAAATTATTTACATTCATATACCCTTTATATTTTATGCCCCCATACTATTAAAAATATGCTCCATAATATTAAAATTCACTTGCTAATGTGATGTTAACATCAGCACCACCTTGTATAATATACCAATAAAGTATATATATACCAATAGGGTATCATAGAAGATTAAGCTCAGTCATATATGATACCGATATGGTATCCATATACCGATAGAGTATCATAAAGAATATATTTTCTATTAATTTAGAATTTCATAAATAACTTTGTATCTTTAATAATTTTCTCTTAATTATTTTATTTATTAAAAGACTCAAAATTATATGATATCGACAGGATATCAATATACCAACGGAGTATTACTAGAATATATTTTCTACTAATTTAGAGTTTGATAAATAATTTTGTAACTTTAATAATTTTTTAACTCTATACGATATCGATATGGTATAAATATACTGACGGAGTATCATAATGAATATATTTTCTACTAATTTAGAGTTTAATAATTTTTTTATTTATTTTTTATTTATTTCTTAAAACAAAAAAATATAATCCTATATGATAACAATTTGGTATATACACACCACCAGAATATCTAGAGAATTGAACTTATTCTATGTGATACCGATATGGTATATGTATACCATCGGAGTATATTTCATAGTATTTATGTTGATGTTAGCATGATGTCAAATGCGAAATAAAAGATAATAAGTGAGTAAAAAGATAAATAGTTTGGGTCATGGGTCTATTAAGAATAAATAATTTGATTTAGATCTATTAATGATAAATAATTTTAAATTAAATTTATTTTATGTACTTTTTTCTTTATTATGAATTAGTTATGTTTTGAAAATTTCTAAATAATTTAAATATGATAAAGTTATTAGGGATTTATAAGATGTTTCCATCCTTATTTGAAATTGATTAAAAAATAAAAAGTATGCATAACCTTTCTTGAAATTAGCAATTAGCACACTACTACTTTCTTGAAATTACATGTGTGTGCCTTGTTATGCATATAATATGATAGACAATATGTACAACCTTTCTTGAAATTACAGAGTTAAATAGGGGATAAATAGTTTTTTTTTTTTTCTTTGATGAAATTGATTATTAGATTTTGTAATTGAAGAGATAAGGCGGTTAGTTGACACAATTTTGTGAAGAAAAGATGGATTATAAGAATGTATGATTATTAATTGATCTCTTTAGATAATCATTATTAACAAATTTCGCTTTCAATGAGTAAAAATATTAACCTAAATAATTATAAAAATAGGAATAATGACAATTCCAAAAAATAGTAAAGCTTTGTAGGGTTCTTTTTTCAAGATAGTGATTATTTTCTCATGTAATAATCTACTCTTTTACAAGAGAAAGTAATCAAACAACAAATCAACATGTTGGCTCAGAAAAATTAAAAATATTCTTTAGGACAATATGATCATTTTGGTTAAGTTTTGTGCATTAACTTGTTTGAACAATTGAACTATCCTAAACTTTCAATCAACACCATGTTTGGGCCACCTTTTACAATATTGGACTTCTAAAGTATTTTTTTTAAAAAAAAATTGCCAATAATTACACAATATTATTGGCCAAAATAGAATCTTAGTTTAGTTTCCATATAATATTACTAGTATACATACCCTGTGCAGATGATAATAAATTATTATTTATAAGTATTTCACAGTGATATCTTATCGAACATGTAGAAAGATATTATATTTTAAAATGTTTAATGATCATATTATTTCTCAATAAAATATATCTCGTCTCTCCCTACACTCCACCCCACCGCCAGCCCCACCTCACCTCACCCTCAATCCATCATAATCAAATATGTATAAATAAAGATAATGTAACATATTTTAAATTGTTAATATTGACTTTTATTAGCTTATCACTTAGCATAATATAATTACCAAGTCAATTCTTATCAATATAAAACAAATCTATTTTATTGTTCGCATTTTTTTAATTAAATTTTATAGACAATAATATGTGTATCATCTACTTATTTTCATATATTTTAAAAATATTATTGTTGCATCCCTTCCTCCCTCTTCATATATTCTTTGTAACAACAACAACAACAACATACCCAGTTAAATCCCACAAGTGGGATCTGGGGAGGGTAGATTGTACGCAGACCTTACCGCTACCTCATAGAAGTAGAAAGACTGTTTCCTAATACCCTCAGCTCAACACCCATAAACAAAAAGGACTAGATATGATATAAATGAAATATAAAGGGAGGGGGAGATGAATAGCATATGATAGTTTGTAAACAAGATAAAATTAACACATAAATGTCAGATAATGAAAGGAAAGGAAAATTAGTAATGGTAATGATACTACTAATCATAATCGTAGTGGCAGTAACAAGAATACTAGTAGTAATAGTAAGAAGGCGCAGGGAAAAGGGGAGGGAGGAGACGAAGGAAGAGAAGAGGAAGAGGCAGAAGAAGAAATTAGCCTGCTACTCTAATTCGCGCCCTCCATTTCTTTCTATCTAAGGTCATGTCCTCAGTGAGGTCAAGCTTTGCCATGTCTTGTTTTATCACCTCCCTCCAATACTTCTTCGGTCTACCTCTACCCCTCCTAGTAGCACCCACCACCAACGTCTCGCACCTCCTAACAGGAGCATCGATACTCCTTCTCTGCACGTGTTCAAACCATCGCAGTCTCGCTTCCCTTATCTTTTCGCCTACCGGTGCCACCTCTAGTTTCTCCCGAATTGTCTCATTCTTAACCTTGTCACTCCTGGTGTGTCCGCACATCCATCTCAACATCCTCGTCTCTGTGACATGCATCTTCTGAACATGAGTATTTTTAATAGGCAACACTCCACCCCATACAACAGTGTTGGTCTAACCATCCCTCTGTAAAACTGACCTTTAAGTTTAGGTGGTATCTTCTTGTCACACAACATTTCAGAGGCAAGCCTCCATTTTGTCCATGCTGCCCCAATACGATGTGTGACATCATCCTCGATATCTCCACTATTCTGGATGATGGACCCCAAATATTTAAACATTTCCCTTTTGGGGATAGTTTGAGTGGTAAGCCTCATCTCAGAGTTTGCTTCCACCCTCTCATATATTTTTGTACTATATTTAATTATTTTTTCCTAGTTTATCGGTGCTCAATTTTTTTATTGTATGTGTTACACATAATAAGCCACTGACTTTTCTTATTTTTTTAATTTCAGTATATAAAATGTTTACTTTAAATTTAAGTTATTTAATGTTAAATTGAGTTTTTTATTCATATAAAAGTAAAATCTATAGAGACAATAATATGTATGTCATCTATTATTTATTTTAATAATTTATTTTTTCTTTCATTTTGCCTTAAATTGGTTTTATGTATCTTTAGTTAAGGATTATTTTATTTTTTAAGATTTTTCTTTAATTAAAGTTTACTGCTAACATTATTTCTTTCAATTTTTTTCCCCACTAATTTCGTTCTTTCTTTACTCTGGTTATTTTTATTTCCTTAATTAAAGTTATTTTATTTTATTTATTTATTTATTGTACACACACTAAGAAAAGAAATTCTATTTACTTTAATTTTTTTTTCTTTTGTCTTTTTTAAAAAAAATATGATCACATTTAATTTCTTTCATCATCAATGCTATTAATTTCCTTCATCATTTTATATTTTAATCATTTTTTTCTTTTATTTATGTCAGTAAATAGTTATTATAACCTTATAATAATTGCACATATATTTTTACAGAATTTGATTTGTTATTTTCTTTAAAGCTTTAGATCATTTCTGCTACTAAAGATTTATATTTATATGTAATAACAAAATTAAAATAGAAAATGTGATGTGATATCCTTTTTGATATTTATGTATTTTTTTAATTTTGAAATGTTCTTATTATATAACGGTAATATTATATCTATATATGATTTTTATCATGTATATACATGGAAATATTTAATTTAAAATCATATATTTATTTTTACCATTTATACAGACAATAGTTTAAATAATATTCCTCTATTTCTCATTTTCTTTTCTGTTTTTTATTTTTAGTTTTAAAAGTCTAATGTATTTGCTAATTCAATTATTTTTAATCTCTTAATTAAAATAATTTATAACCATATTTATTAATGTTATTGTCCTAAAATTATCCAATAACTTTTCAATAACTTGTCACTTAGCTTAACCACATATATGTAGATTTGCTCGTTTGAAACATTGTGTCCCTTGGCATATATTATCATTTATCATCACATTTTTTGTATTACCATCCCATTTGTTATTACTAGCTAAAATCATAGCATTGTCTATCGATATACTTATTTTTTATGGAAGATACTTTTAAAATTTAATTCTAATTTGTTTGTCTTTTTTAATCAGTTATATATTTGAAAATAACGTAAAATCTACTAATATAACTCACTAAAATTAGCAACTTATTAAAATATTTAAAGACATAAAAAATTTCATCGACAATCAAAATTTCATTATTGCACATAAATTGAGGCAGGGTGAGTAATATATATTATTTGAAAATTACAAAAAAGTATTGTATAGAACATAATAATTAACAACAACATACCTAATGAACTCAAAATATTTAAAAATCATATTAAAATTAAACTTTTCAAATTTTATTTGTACATATAAATTGAAACAAATAAAAAAAAACTGCTTTGAAAATTGTCAAAATTATAAAAAAGGATTAAAAACAAAAGTTAGAAAAAATGATGAATTATGGAAAAGGGCCTAAAACGCTAATATTAATGGGCAATTATTGTAGTAATTATAAGAAATGAAACAATAATAAATTATCATACTTGAGCGAATGGCGTCTTCATCTTAGATGTTGCTCTCTTAATTATAGTATAAAAAATGAGATTCTACTTGTATAATAAGAAATATCCAAGTAATCATCACTTAATTTGCATCTGATTTGTTGGGGTATTTTTTTTCAAGCAAGCACATGACGTGAACATAACATGTCAAAATTTTAAGAGAAAAAGGTTTAAAATGTTCTCGAAGTATTGAAATAATACAAAAGTATTTTCCATCCATCTATAGAGCCTAAAATGTCATTCTCATCCACCTTTGGAGTCAAAAATGCCCTTCTCTTTAACAGAATATTTATTTAGTAATTTAAATAATTATTCTATACACGTGGTAGCCATCTATTGATGGAAAATTAATTATTTAAAATTATTTATAAATTAAAAAACCCACCCAATATTTTAGTCCCAAACCCAAACCCACCACCCAACTATTCCTTAACCCACCACCAAATACGATAAATAATTTTCCACCAATAGATGACTGCCACGTGTATAAAATAATTTATTAAATAAATATTCTGTTAAAGAGAAGGACATTTTTAATGCAAATCTAAATAAATATGATTATTAACATTAGTCACCACGACATCCATGATTGAGTTGGCTAACAAAAGCATGAAGAGTAACTTATGGTTTAGTTGTTTTTTAAATCAATCTAAGAACTTGTAAAATTTATTATTAAGATTAAACATCTCTAAAATATAAAGAAATTAAGGGAAGATGGGGTAGGTAAAAACTTGCACCCCATGTTACACTAAGATAGGAATTCATATACATATTTATCATTTCACAACCATAGTCAATTGATATGTATTTTTACCTCAATTATATTTTAAGCTGCTAAAGTTTAATTATTTTATTTCATAAAAACATTCAAACAAGTATATAATCAAGTCTTACCTAGGGCGAAGTAAATTCCACAAACAAACAAAAAAATTAAGGTTATTTCTTGTCTCTTGGATGCAAAGTTCTGATCAGAAAAACAAAATCACAATTTTCTTCGAAAAAATAATGCACTTAGTTTCCAATCATATGTAATCATTTACGTAAACAAGACAAAAAAAATAAAAAATTGGTTGTTGCTTATGAAGACAAAAGGCTGCAATATGTACCCACCGCAAGAGGAAAATGGAGGGGATAGGCATTCTAACAACAACAACATTACCCAAATGCCTCAAAGGCTCCCGTCCATTGCGGGTAAGGGAGGTCACATATACGCAGCTTGACCCCTATGTTTAAAAACATAGCGCGACTGTTTCCGGATGACCCATGATGAGCGTCGAAAGTTGCATTGACTAAC
>JAPFFP010000001.1:31295042-31306717 GCA_026153255.1 Solanum medicagineum
AGATTTCATAGTGATTATTACTTTAATACCTGAGTCATCACAACGTATCAACAGGAAGCATGAAATGTACCTTAAAGTGCTTCAACCTGATTCCCCCATTCTTATCATCTTGAACCCAACTCACAATGGTTTTATCATTATCTAAGCAAAACAATTAGAGTTAGTGAAGATTATTGGTGAACTCAAACGAATTGCAGAGTCTTCTAATGAAACTTACCAGAGTCATCAGGAATTGATGGCGTTTCAACACATAAAAGCTCTTCAAGACTCTTCTGTTCCTCTGCATTGCCAAGTCCAGTATTCAAAAGACATACATCATCTCCCCTGCAACATTTATGTGATAGCAGTTTAAGATCCACCAATATGATCAACAATAATCATATGCGCCAGTAAATAACTTACATGCAGACTGCCAATATGGGACGTTCAGGCATGGGATTCCATGAGACATGACGTACAGATTCCCCAAGCTCCCAGATCCTGATACACCTTCCAGTTTCGACCTCCCAGATGCGCACCGTTCCATCACTTGAACCTTCACATGTACGAATCAAAAGTACCTAAGCACTTCAATCTGATAGCATTTATCCAACAAAGACACATAGCATCTCCAGGATTCAGATCATACCAGAAGCAATCCATTGCCCAGTAGATTCTGTAGAAATCGACACAACGGGACCTTTATGACCTTTGTACTCGAGATAACATGATGTTGGATAAGGTCTAAGATCCTTGCGACTAGGCAACTTGGGCTTCAAAGACTCAGGATCAATATTAATCTGCACAAAAATAGAGATTTATTTCAAAGGATGTCAGATTGTGATCCAACTTCTGAGCCCCATAAACAATAGTCAGATGAAACGAAGGAAGAAGGGATCAAATCCTTCACGTACACGTTTTTTCCGAGCCCTTGGACATAAATAAAGATCCAAACAACGGCCAAAACTTTCATTGACTGCTTTCTCGTATGCTGGAACATTTCTCAACGATGTGAACCTAAAGCAGTGACAAGGTTAGCATTAAGATGTTAAATATATAACAGCTGTATAGAGCACACTACAAAACAATCAAATGGGCACTAGTACCTTTTCGGGATGAACTTTGGTCGGTCTTCCTCAAACATAAGCTGATAAGAATTGATCTCTTCTTGTGTAGGAATATATTCTAAAGAAGGGTTATAAGACTCCTCGTGACCTGAAAATTGGAAGGTGTTAGATATGCAGATAGGCAGTAATACTTTATGCCAAAAGGGCAAATATGAAAGATCCTCCATAACAGGAAAGATAATATACACAACTATCATCTGGAAAAGACGGTCAGGTTGCATACCAGGCAGTTTAGGTTTTGGAGCAGGAATATATGCCAACCCTTGTCTATCTATAGCACTGGAATCATCTCCCCATAAGAGATACGCACTAGGCTCTTCCTTTGGCTTCTCGTCAAATTTTATAAGTCCCTTTCGAATTGCCCGCACATATTGGACAACCTGTGAGTTCAAATGGCACCACCAATTGTAAAAACAACAAAAAAATGTCAATCCCAATAATACATCAAGCATGCGAAAACCTAGAACGACTCCCTCAAATTTACTGGTAATTACTTTTATATTTTAGTGTAACCATACCACATATGCCCTCATTTTTGGACTCCTGGCACGAATGTAACAGTATTAGCAACAATATTTTGATATTTCAGTATTAGCATCCATCTTGGATTATTAGCATCAGAGTTGAGAGAAGCCAACTAGAAGAGGAACACTAGACATAACATCCTAGGAATATATGCAGAGTTAGTACATCTGCTGGTACGAGTGCTTGTACACGTTGCCTTGTAACACTAGATTTGAGGCAAAAGACGAGTTTGATTTTGTCCTGAAAGCTCACTTTACACCTATATAACAAAGATCATCTGCCTAGGCTCTTATCACTTATCAGGACATGATTAAGCAGAATATCCATGTACATAGTTAGTACAATATATCAAGACATGGACAAGTTGAATAGGGAAAATGGAAACAGATTCTTTCAGAACATCCTAATCAATAATTCAAGCGGAGAACTAACCGTATAAGATCCTATGAGTTGTCAAGGAAAGGCAGATTATACACTTCCAACATCACTCCGGACTAGTAAGCAAATAAAGCTGGAACAAATTATCAAAAAGAACTTACCTTTTTACTCTCCCATTTTGAAGGGATAAAACGCCTCTTTGGTTCTGGTGCATTAGAAAGAGGATGCTTCGAGTCTTCCCAGGAAAACCAGTCAACATAAGGCTGAAGAACAGAGTGACAAATACGATAAATGAGTTAGATCAAGTCAAGAACACGTATCCCTGCTAGAAACTCCACTGCAAAATGGTAATTATACAGCACGAACCGCATATGGATCGAAATCAGCATGAGGTGCCTTTCCTTTCAGCAATCTTTTGATCATCTTAACTTCTTCTTTCGTGAGTTCAACTTCTTCATCATTATATTCATCATAAATCTTGCGCCTGAATTCAAAAGGTAGACAACCAAAAGAGAACAAATCTAAAGATGACCTAATCGCAAGTCTCCAAAGAGATAAGAACTTAGCAGAGTGATAACTAATTTGAGTGAAGCACGCAAAGGAAATGTCACCTTCTCGATAATCCTAGTCTAACACATGCAATGCTTGGGCAATTATCAACAAGATAGGCAGTACTAAACACTACTTATGTTGGCAATGATTAACTCACCAATTCTTGGAATCATCAACACTGGCAAGAAATGAGACCAATTTATCTTGTTTCTCCTTTTTCTTGATCTTCTTCCCTGCAAGGTCATATCCAATATGTTCCTCTTCTTTGTACCATTCCAACGGAACATCTCCAACAGTATTACGAGGAACAACCTGAGAGAACAAAGTGTAATTGAATAGGAAGCTAAAAACTACAAAAGCTGGCAGAAAATTCATAGAAGAAATTATTGTGCAACATCATCTTTTAAGTTCCCCGCAAGCAAGGGCGGAGCCATCCTTGACCGAGGAAAATTACATTGTATATAACATTGTATATATAGGTCAAAATTTGATTTAATAAATATTTATACAAGTATTGACACTTTTTTAAGACAAGCTAAATGTTTAGCGTAGTGGTTAAATAATTGCAAAAATTGTTTGAGGTCATGTGTTCTATCCTTGGTAGCAACATACATATTTTTATTTGACTCCCCTTAATAAACATCCTGGCTCCACCACTGCCGGCAAGGTATCATATTATCAACTCTGACCAGATATTTTAAAGCAAAAATACAAAAAGCAACAACGTCCATGAGCCTGAAGCGCACAGTTCATTGAAGTGAGGCACACAAGTTGCAGAATTAGGAAATACTAATGAATATACATGAATTTAGCACTGTAATAATTAACTAGCCATTATAATTATTAATTTAGCATCCAATTTACAATATTGTTGATATTAATCGAACACCTCTGAATTGAGGTTCAAACTTCAAAAAACACACCACTTCTTGTTAGTGTTACTTTGCCTGTCATGGGTTGAAATGCACTCTTCTATGGAGTTCATAGTTTTGCCCATAAACCGATAAGACTTGCTTTGCATCATTTCCTCGCTTTAAGTGATGGATTTAAACAACAATGTCTGGGCATGTAAAAGTAAAGAGAACTGGAAAAAGGAATGGCTACATGGAAATTGATAAAATGGTACTATAGCCACCTAAAATGCAATTTATGACACCTACCATTTCTTAGTCCCAGGGAAAAAAAAAACACACCTCATCTTCGGACGAATCACTCTCTTCAACTACTGCACGGGAGTCATCGCTTTCAGCATCGTCATCTTTACCTTGTTCAGTATCATCTCTACCACTGCCACTTGCACCATTACCACTAACATCATCACTTTTGGCATCAAAAGAATCTTCACCATCACTTGATACAAAAACATCCTGCAAAAAAGAGGAACATCTCTGATTAACAAAGTTCCAGTTAATCATAATCCTACGAATGATGCAGCATGTATGCCCACTTATCTTACACCAACCTAAAAAAAATGGAAATTACCATGTACCTCTTCCCCCGATAGATGACTATCTTCTGATCCAGATTCACTAAGTGATTCATCATCATCAGAAAAATCCTGGAACAATAATGACCAACCATCATGAACAATATCAAAACTTGGAATCATCAATTTATCTGGTTTAATTAAGAACAACACCTCTAGATATATTAGGGAATAATGGAGATTCTCTCAATTACCAGCACACGGGCCTAGTTGCTATTCACCGAATTGCTTCGCCATACTACAGTGTAACTAACGGCATTATCAAACAAATAAAGGGAAAGGGTGGAATCCCGCTATATTTTAAAAGAAAATTGAAGATACTGAAGTTAAATTTTCAATATAATTAGGGGAAAGAAGAAGCAGAAGCAGACGACTTATTATAACAACATTGAATCTTTTTAAGTTAAAATTACGCCTAAAACAGCTTATGGTACAAAGGTTACTACAGCAGACTCCAATTGAATTGAGATTGAGGCCTAAACTGCTTAGTTAATTTTAATTTCTTCAACAGTAATTTACAATTACCTCGTCAGAAATAACAGGGGATTCTACAAAATCTTCTTCTTCTTCTTTGCTTCTTTCTACCACCTCTTCCTTTTGTTCCAATGAGTTATTTGCTTCTTCTTCCTGCAAGTTTTTCTGACGGGCGCTTCTCCTCGGAACCTTCATCTCTATTACAGAAGCTGAAGAAGAAGGAGAGGAAATAAGTTACGAGGGTTTTAGGAGAAGAAAGAGCGGTAGGGTTTTAATGTACTTATCTTTTTATTTTCTGCCGAAATAACCCCTTCAGTTTTATGATTTTCAGATGGGTCCTCTTAGTTACAATTGTTGTCAATTGTAGTAATGGTTTTTCTTTTTAAATTTCTCCCGTGGATTCTCTATGATGTTTGATCAAAACTGAATGATTATTTTAATTAAAAAGTATTTTAATGACTTCTTGTCTGTGTTGGTTAAGATTGAGTGACTTATCATTAAAACAGAATTTACTGAAGTTGATGCAGTGAAGTACTAAAAATAAAATGATGATCAATAATTAGATATTATAAAATAAATATTGTATAAATTTATAATGTAATTTATGTATTATTTTTATATAAAAAAAACTGTGGGTACTTAATACATGTAGTTACAATACATCAATTAAAAAAATATTCACTCTCATAATATGGAATCCATAAATAATAATACCTGTATTGTTTATTCACCACGTAACAAATTCATGCATTATTCTTCTCCAAAATAACAATTATTGTATCATTGATTCATCACACAACAATTCATGGATTATCATTCACTGTGTAACAAGTCATACGTTACAATTCCATATCAAAAGCAATAAACCAAACACCACTACAAAAATTATGATAAGAGTAGTAAATATTCTCCCATTTAAATTAAAGATATCAGAGTTAAAACTCATGAATGTGATTATCTTTGATAGAAAATAATTTAAAATATCTAAAAGTAAACTATTACGCTTATTAAAAATTAATTAGACCCTAAATAGGAATAACAATCAAACAAACAAGTTTTGGCCATAAATATTTTCAAATATGTTTGAAAAAGATTTGGGGAAAACTTGAAAATAGCCATACAACTTGTCATTACTTGACAAATATATTTGGCAAACATCTCAAGTTCTCAAATATTGAAAAACACTAGTATTTGAAAATTTTTAAAAATTTAGAAATTACCCTAAACTTTTATATTTTATAAAAACACCTGTCATTTCTACTTTTGGACTAAATTTTGTACAAAAATTTATACAATTATATACATATTTTGATATACAATTTTTATGTAAGCTTGTTCTCCAGAGTAACTTCCAATTACAAGTAGTAGTTTGTATACAAATCAATGGTATTTTTCTTTTATTTTTTTCCCTTTTTTTTTCAAACCCAAGTTAGTTATATCCTTCTTACATAACATATTCATTGTAAAATGATAATACAAGCTTACTGATATTTTTAATAATTTTTAGAAGTATGAGTATAAATCATATTTTGAAGATCAATTAAATATTTTTTTCAAAATTTATGGCCAATTGCATGGTAAAACTTCACAAAAAAATAACTTGCCAAAACCATTTTAGAATTCATTGACAAATGCTAGCTTATACTAAATAAATTCTTTTTTGGGCTATCAATTTTTCGGTATTTGTTTCCGGTCAATCAAAAAGATCCTCATTATTTAGGAACTTCTCGTGATGGACCTATTCCTACTAAACATAAAGCGTAAGATAAGTCAGATGTGTACATTTTTAGTAGGACAACAAGAGCACTTTTCTGTTTATGCAATCTAAAATTGCCATTGGCAACAAAATGAATGATACACTATTGTTACAACAAGAGCTAGTAAAGTCTAAACAGCAATGCGATACAAAATTTTCCAGTTCATTAACAATGCCGATTTCCCCGCTCATATGGAGTCCTAGTTTCTTCATGTTTGCCTCTCCAAAAAAGGCACTGTAGTTGTGGAAACAAATTGAGGCATTGGTAGATAGATCAAAGTCCCAAAGTTGAAAGGAGTTGACGCCATCTTGGTGTTTCTTCATCAAAAATATAGGTCAACGGAGAAATCAGGACACCACTCCCGCCAATCTGTAGAAAATATTCAATAAACAAGAAGTTATTAATGAGGTCCTGAACTTGGATGCTTTGCACATATGAAAGCACAAAAGTACAGAGTGACATATAAACTTGTAGAGAGTTAAGATTCAGTCTGACAAAGAGATCATAGGTTGATTTGATTGAAAAATGCCACTCAAGTAATGTTAAAGCCAGAGAATTGGGGAGCAAACTGAGGAAAAAAGTAATGGAACATATCCACATGCACATTGATGTGTTCCAGTACAGTCTCTCATTTTCACTTTAAATAGGGATAGAAAGCAAAAAGGCAAATGGCAAGACGTAAAAAGCAAAATCTTCCAACTGGTTTAGCATCACCTCACTACCCAAGCAAACACCCAAAAACCCAGAATTAGACCACTACATCAAAACCGAACAAAAGAAATGTGCTCAAGCAGTTTGTTGAACAACTCAAGAAAGCAAATACAGCATAACAGAACATCCAGAGTCCAATTTCAAGATTTGGTCAGCGAGAGACTGGAAGATTTATAGGAAGATCAATTCAATTTACACATCACTAGTACAATTGTCAAAATATAATGGACAGAATTAGCATCTCACCGCCCTAAGCTGCTGAACAGACTTGTAAAGTGCTTTCTTTGGTACACATATGACAATGGCAAAGTAATCAGCTGTAACCCGTCCATCCCTCTTGCAGAAGACTGGACTTATGGTAGGTCCCTATATAAATACAAGATAAAAAAATTAATGAGCTGTCAAGATATTTACGGATAGTATGAGCTATTGAGCAGTAACTGAAGTTTAGGTGAAATGGGTTTGAGACCCACTCCGATCCCAGCCATTGATCCCGTGATATAGTGATGAGATCAATGGCTGGACGGTATAGGCGTTAAAAACTATTCCACCAGAAGAATTGTTCGTCCATACTGTACGGAAGTAAACTATGTTCTCTTATAATAAATTTTTATTTTCAATCATGTTTCTTAATTCGCTGTAGCTCAGTAAAATTCTTAGATTTTTTCTTTAAACTACAAATCTTTCTGTGTAAGTCAGGGACTTGAGTAACCTGCAATCCAGATAGTGACGTTTGGCTCAATATTCGTTCAGCGACTTCCTCCGCACTGCTTCCTCGCATATTAGCAGTTACCTGCCATAAAATGTATCAGACAACCAATACAGGTATAACAAAAATCTCAGCATAGAAGGAGTTACACACACCGTAAATTGACCTGCAGCCCTCAGATGTGCCTCCAGCCTTTCTAGCATTTCATGTGTTATATCAAGTACACCTTTCCGCTGCATTAGGGACTTTCTTCCAGCGACAAGGACCGCCTGAAATCGAAAAATACGATCAAAGAATAGTCAAGAAGGCTACTCAAATTGCATACCAACCGAATGTCAAAGATACAGATACATCACAACTGGAGGGAATGATCACCTGACTTTCCACGATGACTCCACCTTCTATTTCCTTCAGATTGTTTTCTCTCAGAGTGGTTCCGCTACTCACTAGATCCACAATAGCATCAGCTATTCCCATCTGAAGAATTATAATTATTACTATAGAGAAACAAAAGAGTAAGAATACACGACGAGCATTTTCAAAAGACAATTAATGTTAACATTACTACATTGGGAGACAGAATAACTATTATTATTGCAGAGACACAAAGGATAACACTACCGCAGGAGCTGCTTCTAGTGCTCCATCAGCAGTTGAAAAAGTGACATGCTTCAACCCCTTCTCTTTCAGAAATTTAGGACCCATCTGGAAATGATGATCATTAATGAGCACGTCAAAACAGGGAAAAAAATAAAGGAAGTAAAAACGACATGTAAAAGGAAAGCTTTTTTTACATATGTGAATCCTGTTGCAACTCTCAGTGGCCTCTCAGGTGTCCATTGTGGCATCTCTGCTAACTCCTTCATTGAGTTCACATTCTCAAAAATCCCATATTTTGGTATCTGAAAAATGAAGTAGATCTTACTGACAAGAAATATAATATATCAAAACAGCAAGAATGGTACAATAAGTGAGGTACAGATCTCCTGTAAAGTAGGATGACTTACAGCCAGAGATAACCGACAATCACCATACTCAAGGGCATCATGGACAATGATGAGATCTTCATTCCCCTGCCAAAGAGAAAGCACTGAGCATCAATTCTAGGGACTTCGCTTGTCAATATGTTAGTAACTAATAGGATTAGTTTTAGTCTGGACAATAAACTGACTCCACAGACTTAAAAATAATTTTTGAACTGATAGCCACATGAAAGATTGAAGAGTGTGGTCACTTGTTTTATTTCACCAGTTCATATATTAGCTTAGTCATATTATGAGCTTGTGACATGTTTACTTACAACATAAACATGCCGCATACAGATACCTGCTCAATAACCCCACATTTGAAGGCTAAGAGAACAATCACAATGCTAATGCAAGTGCAAATATGAGTTTTACATTGAAAGTTCCACAAATAAAAGAAGTTATCGCCAATACAAGTGTCTTCTGAATGTCGATGGTGGATATGTATAGTAAATTCATCTATCCAGCCTGTCACAAAATAAACATGTGCTGTAATCTAACTATAAGATGATCAGCTGTGAGCTGAAACTTTCCAATGTACATCCCAGAAATGAGAATTTTCTAGCTGAGAACTCTTTCTCCTTTTCCATAAGCCGAAAGACTCAAGAGAATTAGCTATTGAACTATTGATGCTCAAAGGCGTGAGACAGTTCATAAGAAGTTCATTTGACATCTACTGTTTTCTATTCTTCTTATTTCATTTCTTTTCTTTACGTAATTATTTCTTTGTTATTCATTTAACTTAATGTGAAGCAAAAATAATCCCAACCACAACAAATAAAAATGAGGTAAACTTTGTTTCCTATTTAGGTGAAGATTCAACAATATTAACCACTCACTATTAAATTACCAGTGCAGACAGTTTATACAGATGTTCAAAATTAACATCTACTCACATGATGTGTACTCATTCCTTTTTATAGTGTTCTAGCTTTAATTAGTTTTAACTTTTAAAGCATGGCAAACCTTTAAGACCAGCAAGAGAATTAAGGATCGTGAACATAAAAGCAATCTGGAAAGAGAGATGATATGACATGTTATAGTATCGCAAAGTAAAAATGGCCACTGGCAAATCTAAAAGAGGATCAGAGCATATTTTACAAGATATAACAATCTGGAAGACAATAACTATTTAACATTAGAGTTTTTACATTAGATGCATTACCCAGGAAAGCTAGATCATCCCATATTTATCTGGCTGCATAACATTAAGTTCATTAAAACTATTATTCAAATTATGAACATTTTGACTATTGTTTATGCTTTCATATGAACAAACAAACTGAAACACTCAGTTCTTACCTGGCCATATTCACAAACTGTGTCGAGACCAACGATGCCAAGGTCTAAATCTCCTGATACCAACTTCCGCACAATGTCTTTTGGCCGTTGAAACCAAACTTCCAGATTAGATATCTACAACAGAGAGGAAATTTCCCATGTAACCAAGTAAATCATGTGATTTCCTGAAATGTAAGCTCTAGGTTCCAAAAATTTAACCAGAAAAATGCAATGCTCAGATACACAGAGAAAGATTTAACCAGAAAAATGCAAACGCTCAGATACACAGAGAAGGCAGCACCTACATTCTTCCTAATTACTAAGTGCGAAAATGCCAAATAAATTTCAGAATAGAGAGGAGAAAACATTAATAATGCATGTGAAAGAAATAGAACCTGGATACACTGTACTTACCAGAAAGCTTTTGAGTTAAGAGTTCAATTAAGACACATCTATTAGCTAATATATCCATGTATACAGGGAAGGCAGCACCTACATTCTTCCTAATAGCTAATTCAAAATCCACATTCTTCTCAATTAACAATTGTCGAAAAAGCCGAAATTCTGCAGACCTGTGGAATTTCTGCAACGTACTGCCGCGGATTCACCTGCCTGACTGATAGCTGGCAATCCTGTAATTCGCCAACAAACAAGTTAAATCCAGAATTTCAACGTAGTTTCATGTATACATTAGCTTACAAGTATATAAAAGGCAAATCCACGAGCGAAATCCTATACCTTGAGAAGATCGAGAGAATCAGCAGCCATTCGGCCTTTGCTAGGCAAACCGAGGCGAATTTCTGATCTATCGGAAGGTCTCTTCTCCACATTACCGTTCACAACAGTCGCAGGGGACGTCGCCGAGCAACATGAGACGGTGAATTTAACGGAAACTTTTCTACAGCTAGTGACTGATGAATGAGAAGAAAGGAAAGTTGAAACTGAACCTTGAAGGAAAAAAGTCTGAATCGCCGACATGTTTTGCCTTTTTCCTCTCTCGCCGGCAGGGATAGGCGGAGACGGAGGTTTACAGGGGGAAGAGATAAAATCGCCGCCGCGAATGGATGATTGGGATGGTGGAGAAGGAAGTGAGAGTAACAGGCGCGTGTGTAGGGAAGATTCTCTTGGGGCAAAGAGAACAATTCCTTCAATTAGGAAATTATAAGATGCTGCTGATAGCATTTTCACTTGTTGCAATTCACCTGTTACATGCTCACACGTGGCAATTTTGGTGAACTTTCCTTGCTTTCGGATTGTTGACCTTAAGAGGAGAGAAAATTGATTTATTTCCAAATTATATTTAGAATTTTCATAAATTGTCTAAATTTGTAATTGAATATTGTCAAATAGTTATATTTTATATAATTACGTGGTATAACTTTAGCTATGTGACCTATAGGAGAGGAGAAAGATGACTGAGATTGAGAGGGAGATGAAAGAGGTGAATTGTATATGTATATTTGTCAAATTGTATGTATATATGTGTAACTGATATGCATATATATTTATATATCTAGCAAATGAGATTGAGAGAGGGAGGAGAGAGGCGAGTGGGAGAGGACAGAGAGTGAAGAGACAAAATTTATATATATATTTGTTGAATTATCTCTTAAATGATTATATATATGCAGTTGATATACATATATAACTATATATCTAGCAAGAAATTGG
>JAPFFP010000001.1:31314960-31326062 GCA_026153255.1 Solanum medicagineum
GGGCCACCCCCCTTCCCCCGTCTTCATTATTTTTTTTCTGAGAAAAATTTTTTTATTTGTTTTTGTTCAAACACAAGGTTTAACCCCCCCCCCCCCCCCCCCCCAAAAAAAAAAAAAAAGCACAAGGAAAACTATAATAGAAAGTTAGGTTTTCATCAGGTGTTTGTTGCACCTTGTTTTCGATTGTTCTTTATGCTTTGTTACAGATACTGTGTGGGCTGTAAAAATAGTTGCACATTTATCCTGTCTGGCGTACCAGATTGGCTTCTAAACATTTAGCTGCTATTACCACAGTGATTGTTGGAGAGATTGCTAATTTTGCGGCTTATGCATTTGCCCCTGCCATTCTGGTGACTCCTCTCGGTGCTCTCAGTATTATAATAAGGTATTGTGTAATGTTCATAGCTAGTTCAAATTTTGACTTTTCATGATCTTGAGTACTGATGATGTTGTAAATCCCAGTGCTGTCCTTGCACACATTATTTTGCGGGAGAGGCTACATACATTTGGAATTTTAGGTTGCGCTTTATGTGTTGTTGGTTCCATCACAATTGTGTTGCATGCTCCACAAGAACGGCAGATTGAATCTGTGATAGAAGTGTGGGATCTTGCTACTGAGCCAGGTAATTTCTTGTTTCATAGGGTTTGTGATGTTAGCTGCTTTATTTTCTTTAATCTAATCCAAGGCCTTAAGCACCTTTTGACTCACCTGCAGCTTTTCTCTTCTATGCCGCTTTGGTGATAACGACTTCCCTAGTTCTCATATTTCACTATCTTCCACAATATGGGCAGACACACATTATGTTTTATATTGGAGTTTGCTCGCTAGTAGGTTCTTTATCGGTATGTGACTGTAACTTTCTTATTTTGTCCTATCTGAATAATGTTGCTTTGGAGTTTTCCAACTTCTGCACATGTTCTCTAATAGAAATTTCATCGATGGTGTAACAGGTTATGAGTGTCAAAGCAATTGGCATTGCTTTGAAGTTGACATTATCAGGAATGAATCAGTTAATTTATCCTCAGACTTGGGTGTTTACTATGATTGTCGTTGTCTGTATCCTCACCCAAATGAATTACTTAAATAAGGTGAGAATTCTTCCTTCTGTTTGTCTCCTTTGTCCCGAAAATTCTTCCAGTATGTATGCATGCTGCAGTCCTACTTGCTCTTGAAACATATTTGTGTGGATGAAGAGGGTGGTTTTGGACATTATTGGTTGATTGCTGATATGAATATAAGCAATTAGAGTGCTAATCTGTTTCTTTTTCATAAACGTGTAGGGAAGTGTCCCACATTAATTGGGACAAATTTAAATTGGATAAGTTGTATAATATGGTGTAAGAACAACTATAACATAATCTTTCTTAAAATTTTGGGAGAGACGCTTTAGAGAGGAGGCAAATGTGTCATTTTATTGTTTTATCTCTGGATTGGTAATCTCAGAAATGCTATTCGACATATATTATTATGTAAAAATAATACAACAATTGTTGGATAAACAATTTCGGAATAAAAATTGTTCTGAACATTGGATTAGATAATCCCATAATTTATCCCGAATAATAATAGCTTATCCACCAACAAAGCAACCCCTTGGAGAATAGTGATTCAACTTAATTCATCTGCATTGGCATGTACACGGATTCATATGATTTGCTTTCAAGAGGGACAGTCATGCAAATTCAACATTAGCTCAAAACATGAGTAGAAGCTTAGTAAGGCTTTGAAATTTTATCAAAATTTGGATATTTTGATCACAGAGGAGTTCTTTTCTCAAGTTTTGAATAGTAACATTACTTACGTAGTTCTTTCAATCATCCATCGAAAGGAGACTCTGTATTTTGAATTTGACCAATATTCTTAGTTTCTTCATTTGAAATAAGCAAAATTGGAGCTATTGACTTTTCAAATGGAAAGGATATTTATGCTGTTGTCATCTGTGACATTCCTCACCTTTCCTTTTTGGTGATTCGTCAATGCAGGCGCTCGACACATTCAATACGGCCGTTGTTTCACCGATATACTATGTGATGTTTACTTCTTTAACTATTTTGGCCAGTGTCATCATGTTCAAGGTAACTCCTATCAGTAGTGCACGTTGTGAAATGTTGGTGACATTAAGTTAATGCTTGTCCCATTGTGTCATTATGATTTGATTGTTCTGTCTGGCCAATCTATTTCTTCTGAAGTATGATATGAATCCTTAGCTGTATTCCAGTTGGGGGTCATCAAGTATGGTCACGTTCTCTTATTTGTTTCTTTTACAAGGAACTAAACACCTGGATTAAGCATTGAGGTGGACATATCAATTTGGAAAACCATTTATTAGATTTTCTGGTGTCTAAATGTTTTTCTAGTGCTTTGAGGCCTTGAGCAAGTGATCTTGTTTTTTATTTTTAAAAATGTAAAATCCTTATTCAATCCTTGGGATATGCTTCAAGTTTTCTTATTCTTCTCATTGTTCGTCTGAACAGGACTGGGATAGGCAAAATCCAACACAAATAATAACAGAATTATGTGGCTTTGTGACTATTCTTTCTGGGACTTTTCTTCTTCACAAAACCAAAGACATGGTTGACGGTAAGTTTTGTGTTTTAAGTTGTCTCTTCTTGTACAAGTTTACGCTATATCGGTAGTTTCTAAGTAACATGCTCTCAATTGAGGAGTCTGATACTACAGGTCCTCCAATGCTACCTGTGCGACTACCCAAACACACGGATGAGGAAGATGGTTTTGGACAAGAAGGTATTCCTTTGAAGCGGCAAGATTCTTTGAGATCATAGGGTGATATATTTGTATTCCTCTTATTTTTTCCCCCCTTTCCTCGCTTTTCTTCTCACCCTGGTCCATGCAACCATTTTGACCACAATTTCTTCTTCTACTTCCAAGAAGGGACCACACCAATTGTATTCTATGGACTCTTTTTGTTATATGTAGTGAGAGAAACAAGCGCTTTTCTACCATCCTCATAGCAATGAAATCTGCAGAAACTATGCAATTGTAGTGCCTGGAGTTGATTACACTGCCAGTTAGTAATATTGTTACCAATCAGCAATCCTTGCTGCAAGAAATACAAGAACGCGAGCAGCTCGACTATAGCAAGAGGATGCAGTGAACATGGGATTTACTTGAACTGGAGAGTAAATAAGTTTTTTTTTTTTTTTTTTTTTTTCTAAAAAGGAGCTTACCTGATTGAATGAAGTTAACAAAAGTGGAACCAAAATGCTCTTTAACATCAAGTCTGCTAATATCCAAACGTTGCACGTATGTTGATAACCTTTTTTGAGAAAATTAAAGGTTCATGAATGAAAACAATGAAATATTTCTTGATTCTATTTTTCAAACAAATTCTGAAATAGCATATCATGCAGAAAGAGAACTCTTACTCTTTCTATGCAAGCTGTTTATGAGTTCAATTTGCCACAGCCATTGCCATCATTTACCACTATTTACTTGCTAATGAAATTAAGTATGCCGCTGGCTTCTGAGGTTCATTGGCTATGATACCTATGACAAACCATTGAAATACATCCACAGATATTCTTATAACTTCTAAACTCGGATTACTAATTACGAAATAATCACTTGAGCAGCAATCCAAATTTCTTGATTGCACTAAGAACGTCCCTAAAGTAACAAGATGTTTGGCTCTGAGATCTTCTGAGAAGCAACTCACTTTGGCTCGGCTGCTGCGGAGAATAACCAGGATTTGTATTATCTGAGGTCTGAAGCCAAGTGTAGCCATCAAACACTATTTTTTCTGTATTTGCTTTAGCAGCCCAGTCAGAGAAGCACAATGTGTTGACTTGTATTCACATTCCTCACAACAGTATTTTAATGCTTCAATCACTTTTACACACCTATCAACACAGGCAAAATAGGCGATAGTCAGTAAAAATGTTCCACACCAAAGAGTTAAGCTATGCACTTAAAACATACTTTAAATTTTAAGAAGTACAGGGGTCCTGGGGATGGCATGTGCCTATGAAATTCATATAAGTGCTGCATCTTTGGATCTATTAGCTAAAATAATAAGACGGAGGCGGCACATCCAGATGTAGATTGTTCAGGGCAGTCCGTCAGTTATATGAATCCTCGATATACACTGGTTGGACTCTTCGAAATACTAAAAGAAAATCTACTTAAAGAGGTATATAAGAGGTTCTCAAACACCAGAGATTCTCTACAGTTTTCTTTTGATATATAGGAGTGTCCAGACGTAATGTTTAGAGGCATCAGATTACGACACTAGAAATTACATCTATTGTCAGGTTTTGTCGATTAGTTTCACAGTCTAGGAACCTATAGCGAGATTATTGCTTTATTGCCTAATTCAGTTCACCATCAAGAATATCTGGAGAATGGTGTCCGCTGATATTTTATGGTGTATTTGGACAAAGTGAAATCATAGATGCTTCGATGGTATCTCTACTCCAAATCACCCCTTGAGGGCTAGATGTCTTGTGAATCTATTTAGCAGGTAGGTGTAAATTCTCTTACGTAAATAGCATAAACCAATTTTGGATTTTATAAGCTCCCTAGTCCTTGTCTAGATCTCATGTACTCATTCTTGTAACTTTATTAAACAAATTCAAGAAATGACTTCGAACACAATATCCATTAGGTTTCTGAAGTAACTCAGACACTTCCTCTACTGATTATTGTTAGAGAAGAGCAGGCAAAGGAATAGAATTTGATTTCGCATCCTGGTAGGACAATGGCAGTTCGTTCAGCTACAGTATGCAAATTCACTTTACAGGACCCTTATTGATGACACGCAAAATTGCTCAAAAAAGCAACTCTCCCAAGGACAGAAAGCAACAATTCTTAGTTTTCTCTAATTTGGTTCGCCGGAGCATCCAACAATTGTTAGTTTTCTCCACCTGCTTCCCCAACCCAAAATATTTATATAGTAACAATTACTAATTACTAATACACAATC
Source organism: Solanum medicagineum (assembly GCA_026153255.1). Lineage (NCBI taxonomy): Eukaryota > Viridiplantae > Streptophyta > Magnoliopsida > Solanales > Solanaceae > Solanum > Solanum medicagineum. The sequence goes on from JAPFFP010000001.1 coordinate 31,319,904, forward strand.
TCTTATATATAAATCCACAAAATCCATTTCGTCCCATTTAGGGGTTATTCTTTACACTTTCTACGAACATACAAATCTCATAAATAAACTGAAAATCAAAGGCGGATCCTGAATTTTAATTTTTGTTTTGTGTTTCGAGAAGCATAAAAAATTAGGTATTGGAAGAGAGGAAACAGACCTTTGAGGAAGGAAATTGTTCTTGGAAAGACAAGCCTGAATATCGCAAGCTTGTTTCTTACAAGGTTCTTTACTCGGCTGTGCCATTTTATCTTCAAAACTTCAAATCTCTTTCTGGATTTTCCAGAATTTTTCTTTAATAAGGGCCATCAGATTCTTCATGTTACTACTTTCAATGCGTTGAATTGAATTTCGGGAAAGTGCCCCAATATTCGGGGCTCCGTTTGGATTTTGACTTACCCGTAATCAAACTGGATGGGCCACTATTCTTTCGGGTCTTTATATAATGAATAGTCGGCCTGTTGGGCCAGTTTGGTTCAACTGTAATTTTATACTTTTGAAGTCCATTTAGAAGTAGGGCTTTTCGGCCTGTTCTGAATAAGCCCACTAGCCTTTACGGTTAAACAATGTGGTTTTGATTGGCCCGTGGGCCAAATAAAAAATAATTTAAAAATAAAATAAAATAGAATACTAAAAATAAAAAGAGAAATCTAAAACATACATAAAAATGTTATAAAATTCAAAAATCTAAACATCAAAAATATTTTCTTATACGTTCGTATCCCAAATATTTACATAAAACAACAATGATTTCAGATTGAAGTCAAACTTAAAAAGTATTATTAAAATTATTTTATTTATAAATTTGAGAGCTGGTTTACAAATAGTAAACACCAATATGTAATATCATCTTGACAATATTTATATTAATATTTTAACATTAAAATTTAAATATAACAAAATACTTATATTCTTTTTTAAAAAAGTGGGTTGGCCCGATGTATAGTCGTAGCTCACGTAATTGTAAATTGGCTTGACTAATTTTACTCTGCCAAAATAATGAACCAGTCCAACTTGACTCCTAGAAGTTTAAAGTATACATGAAATAGTCCTGATGAACTAAACTAACTCATTTTGACATCTCTACTTTTGATATACAACTACAGTCAGAAGAAATCTATAATGTAATAAATTACGAATACTCCAAAAGAAAGAAAAAAGAAATAAGCGAGCAAGGAAAGGATCCCCATAAATTATCAAATGTGTTACACGAACATAGTTTTGAACTTATTAATGATCATTGCTCAATATTTTTCCAATGAGGTTGAAGCTTTATTGAACCTACTTCAGGAAATCCCTCTATTTTATATTCGCTCCAACTTTTTCTCGTGATATCATAACAAAAATAATAGAATTTATCGACTTTAACTATGATTATAATCTCCCAATCATAATATGCCTGGCCGCCAAGGTTATATAATTTGACTTTAAAATAGAAAATATGTCAATTAAAATGAGATGACTATAATACTTTTTCAATGGTTATTATAGTACCATTTTGGTTTTAGAATCTTATTACATCATGCTTGTCATGCCTAGCTGCTCTATCATGATGTTATTCATGAATAGGTCAAAGAAGTAGTGGTAATTGTGTGTCCAAATTTGAGACCACTGTACCAAGCAAGGTGAATGAATATATATGTTGTAAAAGGATATAATCTTTTCCTCACCCAAATATTTTCTTGGCTTGCTATTTAGTGCTAGTGGGGAAAAGAATCCTTATAATTAGTAATTACTGTTATTGCGGTCCGCAGAGATGTATTCAGAATTTTGAAATGATGAGCATATTATTATTTTATTATTTTAAATTTGTTTGTTATATTGTGATTCTCTTAGCTTATACAAACATAATATTCTTTACTTTTTCTGGTTGATATATATAGATTATACACTAAATACACATAGTTTGCACTTGCAAAGTTGTTGTTCATAGTTCATTTGACATTAAGAGACTTAAGAGACCAAGAAAAGTATGAAGTGTCCAATCATCACAAAATAGGTAAATTGCAACTTGATTGATATTTTTAATATTAATTTTTTCTTTTTCCTCATCAGGAAGTTAACACTATGCATGTACATATAATAGGAAAATTTACTCGAAAAGAATAGGCACCTAAATTTGTCGGGTTATTTCATTTTTAAACAATCAAAGTATATGGCGTTCGAATTGAACATCTCAATTCCTAATAAAGCTTTCGAATTATATTAGTTCGATTCAATTTTTTTTAATACAAAACTTTGGCGCAGAAGACATGCCAAATAAAATTCAATTTTTAAACAGAAAATGCATTTGGACACATTATTAGAAGTTAAAATATTCAAATAAAGCAAAACTTAATTCCAGTGTCTAAATAAAAATCGTGATAAATTTAAGAAATTAGTTATGTATCAAGTCAAAAGATATTACGGGAGGGAAATTTTAACCTCTTAATTATTAATGCGTATCTTATCTCATTATTACATCGAATTGTTGGCAATATAACCGAATGAATTAATCGTGTCATAATTTATTAAAATAGTTTAGTTTTTCATGGGATGTTAAGAAAGTTAAACTGTCATTGTCTTTAAAAAGTTGATTTTTAGTTTTGAGTACAAAAATGAATAATTGTAAGAAGTTAAAACTTGTGGAACAGTCTAACAATGTGAATAATAATAAATTTTGCTGTGGGCAGAGAGAAAGAATAATAGTAATATTGAGCCATAATTTAAAGCATGACTTTTAAAACTTGTGTGGAAGAATTGAGGTATAAAATAGAAATATCTTTGTCATGATGTGGACTGATGGAATATCATAAAAACTTTTGAAATTTGAGTTTTCCCACTTTTTTCTTTTCTACTTTTTTCAATCTTGCTTTTTTGCTGGCTTGTCAATATTTTTCTAGAAAATTTCTATACCCTCCAAAGATTGCGGAAATTTTACTTTCCATAGTGTGTTAATTAAGCTCATAAATATGTGGGGATTGACAAATATCATATCAATTAGTAATTTTTCATAATTTTTTCTTTGCTCCAAAAATAAATGCATTTTCCAAGAATTAGAGCCTAATTTATCTTTATAAGTCTTATGAAGAATTTGATTGGGCATAGATAAAACTAAAAAGTATTTTTAAACATTTATTACTATCCATAGCGAGAGAGATCCCTTGTCTTTATCGCCTACCTCTCTATAGAAATAGAATAGCACGATAGAAACTCTAACATATAGCAACTGTAAATATCGAATCAAGTCTCCGCTCTTTAGATCAGTCTATTCGTAGTGGAGGAATTCTGGTAAATTTTTCCTAAATATGGCCTTCCCCTCCCATAAAGAGAGTTTCTTGTTCCTTTTCTAACAAGGATGATGAGAGACAATGACATGAATTAAATACTAATAAAAAAGGTAAGCCCTCTGCTGAAAGAGATCGAAGAAGGTTCAACTAGCGTCGGTGCGAGGCCTTCAGATAGTTACCGCTTTGACGAGCTTCAAAAGAAAGAGAGATTCTGTCATTTCAGTTTTTTCTCAAGAAGAAACTTTGAGTTAAAATAATAAAAATAAGTCATAAGTTAGAAATCGTAACTTATCACACTTACCTTATAAGTCATAAGCAATAAGATTATCCAACAGACCTTTAGGCGTCATTATTTGTTTTAGAAATTAAGATGTTTGAATCTGAACACACAATTAGATGATTAAAATTTTATTTTTAGATTTGAATAGTGAATTAAGACTGACCCACTGAATATAAATAATTTATCAATACGTAAAAAAAATAAATATTATACTTCAAATAAAATCATTGTTAAATAATACATCAACAAAATATTAAAACATTATGTGGAATATACATTTTTTTAAATTTAGTGTTGATGGGTAGTCATATGGATATAAGTGAGCTCAAAAAAGTAATTATAAGAATATTTTCAGTAAAATAGGTGAATGAAGAATATAAGGTATAATAATATTAAGATAAAATATAAGATTGTTTTATCATCTATTTGGTTGGAGATATTAGACAGTCATGAAATTATTTATCCCACTTACTAATAGAATACGTTATTCCATATACATAATAAAAATAATTTAACTTACCATGAAATAGTTAACTTGAGAATAACTTACTCCTATCCAAATTATCCACAGATGTGCTTTAACATTTCTAAGTTAGGTATAAAATATTTGTTGCCCACTTTGATCACTAGTTAATCATTGATTAAATAGTGCATGCAATCTTGCTAGTCTATCTCATGACCAGGACAAATTAGTGTACTTGGTTATAAACAACCAAATGTATTGAGTAATTTTTTATTTTTATGTTGATATGATATATATTTTTATAGGTAAATGGGATTGATGATGTACTGCAAAGAATCAATGCAAGATAAAGAGAAGAGGATGTACTAAAAAAATACTGTACATTTAGTGGGTGCACGTGAAGACCGCGGTTGAAGAAACAAATCCATAATAATAATAACTGCAAATTTCAAAAGAGTTGATGGATTATATGTGTGTTTATTTTTTACTCGATGTCTGATGTTTGTTGTTCACATTAAAACTTAATTATATTTGGATTTGTGCCGTATAGAATTCTCATTTTGATGAAAGCATTTTCTGTCAAATTTTTTTTTTATCCATAAGACTTAAAACTCGAGATCTCTGATTAAGGAGGAGCAGCCTCATACACTGCATGATCAGTCCCGAGCCTGCTTCGCTCCGCCATAGAGACACATGTATATATTATAATATTGTATTGTATTTTGTTTGCTAGTATTACTGTTTCATCCGTGACCATTGGCAACACCGTTCATCCACTTATTAAAAAACAACTAAAAAAATAAAAATTAAAATACTATTCTCTACTACATCTAATAAATACTCATTTACCAAATTTAATGCGCCAGTATTTGACCTAATACGATATTTAAGAAAAAAAAGATTTTTAAAATTTATATTTTAAAATTATTCATAAATATTTATGTAATTGAAAATCATTTCATCAAGGGTAGGGAAAATTTTTTAAAATTAATTGTTTTCAATCTAATAAAATAACATTATTTTTGAAAACGAACTTAAAAAAAACACATCACAGAATAAAGCTCAGAGAGAGTAATACCCAAACTCTCAACTTATCTTCAAAAATTGTATTACTAAAATGGTTAATATCTTTCTATTTAATAAGAAATTTTAATATTGAAGTCCTGAAAATATTCTATGAGATGAACACCAAACTCAAAGAAGTGAAACCCACAAATTAAACAGAGAAGGGAGAGAGAAAGTGGTGAAATGTGGTCCTCGATGTAGTCGTTTCGTCGAAACAGTAACCTCCACAATGTAATACTAAGATATTTTCTTTTTCTGATATCAATAAGCTGTGTACCACCCATCTTAGGTCAACACAAAATATAGCTTTTGACGTAAATGATGGGACAACAGTTTATTCAAAATTTTAATAATTCGATTAATTTAAATTTATGTTAAATGTGTTTAATAACGAGAGTAAATTGTACTCTATTAAAGACGGAAAAAGTTACGACCACCTAACCATTCTTGTATACCATTGGTGGTCAACAAAAATAAATATAATATACCCTTTTGGATAACGTAAAAGTTTTTTTCCCGCCGAAATAATTATTAAAATTGATTGCAAGTCCAAAAGGATGAGTTTTTTGTTGCGGAAATCACGGATTAATGGAAACTCGATCAGCATTACTTTTCAAACTATAAGTAATCACATTAATCCAATTATATTGTAGTATTAAAAGTAGATTACATGAATGAAATCCCATTAGCTTTTATTAACAATCCAGTTAGGTCCCAATTTATTTAACATGATATAATAGTCAGTTCTCAGATAGATTGAAATTTATTTAACATGATATCATAGTCAGTTCTCAAATAGATTGTTCATATATCCATTCTTTATAATCTTTATTTTGTAGGAATTCAAATTAATTGAGTTATTGAGTTTTGAATAGTGAAATAGTAAAGGTAAGACAATTTAGTGACTTGCTCAGCCTTTCAGACCGACATGTGCAATCTGTGTTTTCTCATCGAATTGTTTTCACATCCCAAAGCACATTCTGGGCATTTTATAAAGTAAAATAATATAATTACTTGTAAACAATTGGTTAAAGCTAAGTTTTGTCATGGACCTGTTTAGTATA
>JAPFFP010000001.1:31326102-31337494 GCA_026153255.1 Solanum medicagineum
TTTTATAAAGTAAAATAATATAATTACTTGTAAACAATTGGTTAAAGCTAAGTTTTGTCATGGACCTGTTTAGTATATTTTGAATGATATTAAACCCTTTCTTATAATATATTTCAGATAAAAACTAAAAGAAAATTGCATCAACGGACGAGACTGAGAATTCTGTTCATAGGAATAATCAATTATTACGAATAAATAACAAACCCACCAAAAGAGAATCCAATGCCAAGAAATACTGTACTAAAGTGCAGTCGAGTCGAACCTCTATATAAAAATATATTTAAATTTTCATTATAAAAAGTATATAATATAAAATCAATTTTAATAAATATAATTATTATTATAAAGAAGTCTATTTCTTTGCAGGTTCTGAAGAATAAAATATGGACTCAAGAGTACATTAAATAAAATTTTCAAAAAGCAGAAAATAAATTTTCAGCCGTATAAAAATTCTTGGTAAGTCACATGTGACCCACTACTATAATTTACAAAACAAAATCTTGAAAACAATATCTATTCTTTTTTGCCGGATGTGTATTAAAATGTCATAATGACATTGGTTTTACAGAAAAATGATTTATTAGTACGAACAGATCACTAATTAACGACAAAATATTGCAGACAGATGTACTAAAAAAATACGTACTTAAACTTAAGTGGAGACAAGTAGAAACAGTCCAAAAAGTGAGTGCAAAATGACAAAATTACCCTCACCCATAATAATTTAATGCAAGAAAATGATTAAGCAATGAAAACAAGAAAGTATTCGAGAATTGACTGTACAAGTCAAAATTGCAAAATGTCACTCTCAGATCCAAAAAAAAATTAACTTCTACAACAAAAAATTACCATCATAAAAGATATACATGGTAAATAATCTTTAACAGTAAATAAAAATATCTCATGAGATTATTTTATACGAGATGAATATTTACTGCCGACGAAACAACTCCTTTATTAATGCGACTTCTCTAGTTTCCATCGAAGAAACAGTAACCTGGAGATATGTTTTGTTTCCAGAAATACTTGCACTAGATTTTTCATTTTTAAAATTTCTTTCCAGAAATGTGTAGAGAAGTCACATGATGATTCCTCACAAAAGAAAGGACACATAATAAAAGAATAAAATGAAATAATTGAAACCAGAAAAAGGTATTTAGTACCAGAAATACAACAACATGCTCCTGCTTGTGCATTCCTCTTCAAGAAATTTTTTCTGTTCTCTTTCATTTTTCTAAAAAAATATAAAATCAGGGAAAGAAATTTAAAAAAAAAATAAAGCTGTTAATTCCTCATCTTTCACCGTGGGGAAAAAAAAGAGACAATGTAAAAGGGCTTTTCCAGTCTTACTACACATTGTCAGTAACATTGAGAAAAATGGTCTTTATATACAAAAATCAATATATTTGGATACTATAGTAGTAGTAATTGTTCTTTTTTAATTTTTTTTCATACACACAATAGCAAATATGTAATCCTCCTATACAAATTTCTCTCTCTTCACTCCTAACTTAATGTCCCAAAGGACCAAAAACTAACAAAATACAATTCAAATGCTTCACAACTCTCTAGCAAAAGTTTCTCCAAAACAAACAAACCAAAAAAAAAAAAAAGGCAATAATGACAGAAAAACCAAATGACAACATATACCTCTCTGATCTGTCTGTCTTCCATGAATTCCTCATTCATATGAACTGAATTTTTCAAGCATTTTCACTCCATCACACTTTAATTAGAAATTTTAAACCTGCACAACCAATTCAATTCTCATTGTGATAAAAAAGAAAGTCTATAACAAATTCCGGAAAAATACATATTTTGGAAGGTGAAAAACAGACCAATATGACAGATTTTAATTACTGAGAGTTGTTTGGATCATCTTCTTCGCTATCTGTAGGTTGAGGTTGATGGTTTTGATGCTGCTGCTGTTGATGTTCCAATGAGTGAGTTTGTTGATGGTCCGAATTCATATTCAAACCGCCTCTTGAATACGCGTTAAGGGCGGCTAACATGCCCAAGTTAGTTTCAGACATTCCCAGCCCAAGATGTTGAGATGGTTGTTGATGTTGCATTAGCATTGAGCCTAGCTGCAATGGGTTTCCTCTCCCACTTTGGACTTCAAGGTTTGGAGGGATATTAAACCTAGACATGAAATGTAATGGTGCTTGAATTGTGTTTGAGCTACCAATAGAAAAAGGCCACATTTGAGATTCGAGTGTTGTAGTTCCTGATGTACTTGCCATGGGAGCAGATAACGTCTGTCCGCTCCCACTAGCAGTAACAGGCAGCATCCAGAACGGGCTGCCAGTCGTTCCGCTGCTGGGTGGTGGTGCCACCGCCCATAAACCAGTAGCTGGCATCATATTAGTATGCCGAAGCATATTAGACGATGGTCCAGCTACACCTTCTTGGGGATTAGGCTTATTAGGCAATTGCGAAGAGTTTCCCTTGAATTGCTTATTCGAAGGTGAATTAGATCCTCCAGAAGCTTCTCCTTGTGGATTGCTTGAACCTTCCTCTTTGAACAAATCCTCTCGGTATCTTTTCCGAAGATAATTATCCGCCCCCTCTTGTCCACCTCCTCCACCACCATCACCGCTACTACCACCTCCACCTCCACCTCCTGGTATTGATTCTGCGATTGGATTTTGCGGCAGGAGATGAGTATTGTGATGAAACCCTAACATGTGCGAGAATCCTTCTTCAAAAGGATGAGAAGTATGTTGAGCAGCGGCTAGAGCTAAAGCGCTGTGAAACGAATGCGGAGCTGACTTAGAAGGAGGAGCTGAGAGAGTGGAGCCGCTGCTGCGGAGGGATATGTTCAGAGTTGAAAAGTTAGCCGGGATTGTTCCGGTTCCGGTGGCAGCTATGATGGCTGGCTCCGCTTGCTGCAAGAGCCATTCAATAGTTTCTCCGTCGGACTTATGGCCTAATTCTCTGGTCAATTGAAAAACCCTAGCTGCACAGGCGGCTGGCATTCGGATGCGCCGCCCTCGGCCGTCAACTTTTGTGTGCCGATCCTTCGTTTGTCGCTTCGGCGGCGGCTGTTGTTGCACTTGTTGTATTGCCAGCTGCTGTTGTGGCTGCGATTTCTTATTTGGGTCAATTAAGGAATCGGATCTAGTGGCGATGGCAAGAGAAGCGTCGACTAGATGAGGTGGCTGCTGCTGCTGCTGCGGTGGAGTAGGAGATGAAGTAGAAGGAGAAGCACTCGTAGCAGTCGGACTAGCAGAATTAGTAAGCCCAGGTGGTGCAGAAGGCTGAATAGAAATAGAACTCATAAATGATCTCCCATGTTGTTGTTGAAGTTGTTGCTGGTGGTGGTGCTGGGAAAGTAGCTGGTACTGATGCTGATGGTGTAAAGGTGGAGAAGGGGTGGTGTTATTGGTGGTAGTTTGTTGTTTACTAGTGCTATTAGTATTGTTGTTTTGTAAATCAGTGAGTTCCATAATTTTGGGTTTTAGGGGTGAGAGAGAGAGAGTGGTGGCCTGGACCTGGGTTGGAATGTGGGGTGGGGTGGGGTAATCAAGAATTTTGTTGGTGGGTTCACGAAAACTGATCTTTCTTTATCTGCCTTTTATTTTTTCCTTCTAACTTCGCAACCCCATCTTCATCTCTTCCCCTCCAAGCTCAAAAAGAAAGAGAGAAAGGTGGGGAAGAGAGAGAAACACAAGAAAAATTCTTTTATAATAATACTATAACCTTTGCAGAAGAACAGAGAAGTGTTTTGACGAGAAGGGGTGGGGCTAACTTGAAATTAAGAGTTTCTGTGGGGTTCTTCTCTGATTGACTCTTGTTTTCTTCCCAGTGAGAAACAGATAGAGAGAGACGCAGATGCGAACCTGAATGGGAGAAAGAAGATTTCTGGAGTTTGATAAAGGTGTTTGGAGGGGGTGTTTGGAAGTAATATTCTTAAAATGCACATTTTAAAAATAAATTATTTAAAAAAACTGGGTAAGCAATAAAAAGAATTTAATTTATTTTTATGCTTATTACTATTATATTTTAATTTGTTATAGTTAGTAATGAGTAGTTTTTTGTCGCGCTGTGTGCAGTACAAATATAATCGATTTTCATTGAGACGGTTCAGAAATTAAATTAAATAAATTCAATAATATAATAAAATACTTTTATAGTGAAAACATGATAGTTTTTTTTTTTCTTTTTTCGTTAACTATTGCATGCATTTGAAGGTAATGGGGATATAAATATGGTGTTTATGTAATTTATTAGACACACACTCACACTCACAATTTAATTAGCAGTAATACTATACTCTTATCTGTCAATCTTAATCTTTACGATACATAATTTCTTTTTTTTAGAAAATTGAGACAAAGATTGTCGTCATTATCTTCCACGTAGCTTAGGTGTCCACCAGAAATTAGTTTACGATAGGCATGAAGAATGCTAAATAAAATACACATGGTCAATAGTATTTTACATACTCACAGATTAATCATAATTAGTGTGAAAAATCTTACCAGTTCAATTGGTTGACTAGCTAAATTTCTATTTTCATCTTATTAGTGAGAGTTCAATTCTCCACATTGTGATTACTTCTCAATTTTTCCCTTCACCTACTTCCAATTTTAAAAAAAGTGATAATTAACGAAAGTTATTTAGCAAGTATTTATTGTTTTTTGCTAATTTCATTGCTACCCGTGTAGTTAGAGTGAAATACTATTAATGACTTGAGACGGTTAATAATAAGGGAGATAAAAATGGTTTTAAGTGAATACTGTAATTATGATTAATGATTATCAAATGTGTTGGGTACACAAACTTTAAAAAGTGTATGAAACTGAGTGTAAAGTATATATGGCATGTTCCATAATTACCCTCATAATTTAAGTACAACATAATCATAGCAATTGGTAACAGGTGTTACATCGCCAATCGATAACACCCTGTTTAATTATGGCTGTATTAGTATAGCATTATCTTCTTCATTTGCCTAACCCAAATCTAATTAAGACACAGAGATTAATTGTATTTCAAGCATATATTTGGTTTTAGTAAAAATGTTGCAAGATTAAAACATCATTAATAAATATTGTCCAGACTAGTAGATAGACATCAAGAGTGTTTTGAGGGGGTGCATCAGATAAAGCATCAAATGCAATAGGACAACTCATACCAACCTAACCCCACATTTCTTTTTACTTGATTTATTTTCTTTTTTGAAAAAAATATATTTGTACTTCTATTTATTTTAATTACCAAGTGAAGTATCACAAGTGAGTTTGGGAAGGTAAATGTATGCGGATCTTACTAATATATTAGTGACGGAGCCAATGTTTTCATCAAAAGTGTTCATACTTTTAAAACATGAGTGGGTGACTTTTATATCAACAGTGTTCAATAATTGATATATATCAAAATATCTATATTTAACCTATATATTCGAAAAAAGTTTTCCAACGTAGGATACTCATCTAACCACCCTTGGTTGATTGTAGTTTCACCTCTGCTACATTATAGAGATAGAGAAATCGTTTCCGGAAGACCCTTAATTCATTTGGTGTCTTAGCAATTGATAAATTTTAATTATTATTTTTGTGATCCTACTCATTAAGCATATAGGGAATTACTTTTGATCACGTATAACATTTTTTATACCATCACTTATTTACTCATGTATTATATGTTAAAAATGTCCTATTAATTACTTCATACTTAATACAATTATAATATTCAAAATATTTTAAATATAATATATTTATGCGAAAAAACCAAAAACTCACATTTCTAGTAATTTATTAAGTACTAAATGCGTGTTTTTATTGAATATCATAAGGAGCAAAATTAAAATTTGCCAATAAATATGTATAAAATGCTTGTTATTTAATTTTAAATTATGCCAAAGAGCTTTATATAACGACAATTCTTACAAATATCATGTATCCTATTTTTTTATTTGGACTTTTTCATATTATATGATTATAATTCATAACATGTTGATTTATCATAACATCTTATCGATTACTTAATTATTAATTCATGTATTTTTACTTTAAGTGTGAATCTAAATGTTAGTAATTGGGGTTAAATACTTGATTGGCATTACTTTTAATTTTATGCCTACTAAAAGTCTTTAATTCGTGGCTCTAGTCATAGCATCTTGACTGTAAAATATTTTGAAAAAAAGCCAACAAATATTAAAGAAAAATTGTAATGAAGAATAATCAGCCAGACAAGTCCCATCTGGACCCATTCATATATCTACCATTAAATTAAATAAAAGATAATATAAACTAAGCATAAATACCACACAACCCACATCCTCATCTTCTATCACCTTAATCCAATTTTAGTATTTTTTTAGGGTTGGGTACAAGGTATACAGCAATTATAGTAAGAAGATTAAATAATTATCAAAATTATTTAATTGATTTTTTTATTTATTAAATTAAAAATAAAGGATACATGATATAATATAAACAATATCGTATACTGTTTATGGTATTTCTGATTGAATGACACAAAAAATCATCTAAAAAACCTGATATAAGTGATTAAAGATGATACAAAAATTATCTTATATATACAATACCTATATAAATTAAATCCAACAACGAATTATCTACTATACTGTTTTTTTAATAAAAAAAAAATCTTAAGAAAGAGGAAGACAATTAGTTTGCTTCATTCTTCCTTTCTGGCAAAAGATACTTCAGGTTTTTAGATTTGGAGCATCTGCTTTATAGATGTCTTTCTCTTTTGTTCCCATTTTGTCCCCTTTTCTTTTTCGATTTTTTGATCTAATATACGATATTCACGTTAGAACTCGATTAAGTTAGAGTTCATGTATTGCAAAGTTCACTTTTGGAAAGTATAACTGCCAATAAGGATTTTTTTTCATTCACAAGGACTCAAATTTAAAATCTCGAATTAAGGTGAAAAGGATCTCAATCATCCTATCGCATTCCGTATTGATCATTTTTGTGGCAATTTTAAAGATGAACTAGCCACTCATTTTGGAACACCATACTTCTCATGGTATCTAATCTTATCACTATACAAATGAATAAAAATAAATTTTAAAAAAGTGCTAAATTGACTTGGTATTAGTTGTAAAGCTTATATAAATTAACCTCTATAAATCAACTTTTCAGGATCCCCAGGCGATTGATTTTAGTTTTAATACATAGTTTTTTAGAAAGATAAAAAAAATTGAATAAAAATAACTATTTTCTGAATAGTCTTTTATGAAAATCTTTTTGAAACATTCAATGGTTCAATATTAAAATTAAATGTTTTCTTCGGTAACAATTCTCTTTTTTTTTTTTTTGATTTCTCAACCATTGTCTGGTGTCTATGTTAAGATTTAATTAATTTAAATTTGTTTCAAACTTTCAAATAAAAGCTCTTTATTAAGACATTACTTAGAACTCGAACTTAAAAAAGTCAAAAAAATTCAATTAGGTATTGATTCAAATAACTTTCACATTAAATTGGGAGCATTTATAAATGTACAAAATTGGTCACTATTATTCCTAATTTAGTGAAAACTGTTCACTGTTGTGCTTGGTAGGCAAAGACAGTGCTTACTGTGGATTTACTGTTACATACACCAATTTTTGTCTGGTTTCCCATATGCAAAGGAGTTAATTGATTGTGACATTCCATTTTCTCTTCAATCCTTTTCCAATTAACAAAATTCAATAAATTGACATCATCAATGGGACTAATTTCTTTTTTCCCAAAAAAGAATTTTATTTTTTTTAAAATTAATTGATAATCACACTATTGTCAGAAATATCAATCCTATTGCTAGGGGCTAAAAGAAGAAACAAACTTATTATTGGTCATAGTACACTCCTGAAAATTGTGTACATAAATTACTCTGCGCTTAAATGTTAATCTTCATTTCTTTCTGTTCCCTTTAATTTACCGCTTTTGGCCTTTTTGATTCCAAATATTTACTAGGAGTATTTGCTTTTAAAAAGATTTGATTTTTGAGACGAGGATTTTCCGAAAATAACTATTCATCTCTATAAGATAGTGGTAAGGTCTGCATATACTTTTAACCTTCCCAAACTCCACTTGTGAAATTTCATTGGGCATGTTTTTATTGTTTGTAATATTTGCTTTTAGAGGGGCTTGATTTTTGAGATGGGGGTTTTTTCAAAAAGCAGACTCTCTATCTTTATGAGGTAGTGGTAAACTCTGTGTATTCTTTTACCCTTTTCAGACGCCACTTGGGAAATTCCACTAGGTTTGTTGTTGTTGTTGTTTGTAATATTTGCTTTTAGAGATATTTGATTTTTGTAACTAGTTCTCCGAAAACAACCTCTCTATCTTTATAAGATAATGGTAAGATCTACGTATACTTTTATCCTTCTCACACTTCACTTGTGGGATACCATAGAATATGTTATTGTTATTGTTTGTAGTATTTGCTTTTAGATTAAAATATTGTTGTCCAGAATGACCCAAAACCCAAAGAAGACGAAGAAAAAGACTGAATTTTGTGGGGTTAGTTACCCTAAAGTAACTGAAAGCTGCAACTTTGCTTCTCACTTTCTCTGGAAATATTATTTTTATTTCTATTTCAAATGTGTGATGAGGTAAAAAGTAAGTGTAAATTTACATAAATAATAAGTCCTTTAGAAAAAGTGTACTTGTATGATGAAGAAGTGAAATTCTTTATTTATATATATATTTTCCTTTATTTTAGTGCATTAGTACTTTTTTACAGTGGTTTGGTAATATGACTGTATGAGAAAGAGTGAAATGTATGATGTGTCACTTTCAACATGAATTAGAGGTTTTTGTCTTAATGGTCCAATAGCAAATCATAAAGAGTACATTCACTGTGCTTTGAAAACAACATGTTTGGTGAGATTCATCAAGGTTGTTGTTCCATTATTACTATCAAGGAAACCAACAAAACATACGAAACTAATTTTGTACTTCTATTTACCTTTTTCTTTTAATTGGAGGATTCACTAGTCTGATTAATTTGGATTAAAGATTTTACATTCTCAAAATAGCCGAGAAAATTGTTGTCATGTTATCAAGAAGTTCAACCTTTGAAAACAGTTTTCGGTAGAATTATAAGGTAAGATTCTTTACAATAGACCCTTGTGGTCAAGCACTTCCCAGACGTTATACATAACGGAAGCTTTAATACATCGGGCCTATTTTTTTTTAGAGAGATTATTAAATCCGAGACTTTTACTTAAAAGTGGAAATGTTTCAAACGATCCCACCACACTACTAAGTTATTTTCTTATGGCGATCTCTGAAATAGTTTTGTGGAGGCTTCTATTGTCATTTTCTTCTCTTCATATTGTATGTCGAGCTATGCATTATGTATATGTAAATGTAATGTAATAAATGAAAACTTCATTGACCCGTTGTGTGATTATGATTGTCTATGTTGGATTTGAAAGTGGTATGTATGTGAAATAGAATAATTTAAAATGGAGGAAAATGAAAAATTTTATAAAGGAGGGTGATGAAAATTTTAGTTTTTTAATTTGCAAAGGGTCCCCTCGTCACTTAAAAAATTAGTCTGTTTATATATATAAATACTTCTTCTATCTTTTAAAGAGTCAAAAAAGAGTCTTTTCTTACGTTATTGTTGATTCATTGTGGGTTCGAAGTATCGCTAGAATAGTGGGATTTATTTGTTCTACGTATACTGGGAGACAATAACCAGATACCTTGAGTATTAGGAGGAATTAAGTTTCTAGGACACAATATAAAATAAGTGGGCTCAAATATATTTCTAAATCTTCTCCATTTCTGGTGTTATGTTGTTTAAAATTTCTAGTATTTTATCATTGAATATGCAACAGATAAACCATTATATTATTGTATCACAATTTATTCAGAGAAATTAGAAAATCAGTATCAATATCTCCTTTTTACTTGTTAAGGAGTATATGAATAACATGTCAGAGTAACACTTGCACTTTTAACATTATCAATTTAATTTTCACAGTTCGAAATGATTAATGATTTTTATCTCATAACTCACAGCATGTACCAATAATAGGAGGTAGAATATAATAAACCGCTCGATTATGAGTTTATCTAACTAATTAGATACAACAACTTATTCAATCAAGAAAAAAGAAGATTGGAAGAGAATATGAATATAGACACCTTACCTAAAATGGTTCCTATATGTTAAACATTATTGTCTTAACAACGAATAATAAGCCAAAGCAAATCTTATATACAATTTTTTTTTTTTGTGGGCATTATATAATGGAGGTGATTAAAATAAAAACCAATGATATCACCAAATATATATTTGGATTAGAAAACAAACTTTTTCAATTAGAGGTGTGAAGTCTTTATTATAATTATATTTATATAATTAATGGAATAAGACTTAATCATAAATTCTATAAAATGGTGCACGTAAGTCTTTTCAAGATATACAGCTACTGGCAATTTGTTTCTTAATCTCTCATTGTCAATGTCATTTTCTTCGATTATCTCTTGTCTTATCAACAACATGATTATAGTAATTTAGATTCTATATTATTGTGGCTTGGAATGAAAATGCTATTATTTTCTTTTGTTTTTAAAAAGATTTTTTTTTCCATTTTAATTTGTGTTATATAAAGTTGGTTCTTTTTTCTACGTTGCAAGGATTTCTATAATAAAGTTGCCTTTTTTTTGGGGGTGGGGGGGTCCAACTTAGGTAAGTGTTTTTTTAATTTATTCTATAATCATCTCCTTTTCAATTTTTATTTTTGCAGTGCTTTGAGTTGATAATTGAAATGTCGGAATGTTAGGTAAGGAAAATATAAATAAAAACAATTGTTATTATGCTTCAAGCTACACTTTTTAATTTGAAATTGACCTTCAATTATGGAGTTAGAAATTCTAACAAATGAATCAAAAAATGATATACCTATATTTAAACTCTCTTTATGTTAAGGAAATTAAAGAGTTTTGATACCTTATATTTTGCGCCCGTAAAATTTGGAAAGAATGACATTCATTTGAACTTGAACCCATTTCTTACCAATGACCCTATCACTGCCGTACATATTCGGAGGAGGATAGAAATTTTCATAAATAATTCAGGTTTGAAACTTAACATGGTAAATAACTGTATCTTACATAATTATACGGTATAATTTTAGATATGTGACTTGGAAGGGGGGAGAGGGGCGAGCGAGATCAAAAGAGGGAGGAGACAAACGAATTATATACGTATATTTATCAAGTTATATGGGTATATTTGTCAAATAATTGTATATGTGTAACTAATACCTATATATTTGTATATCTGGCAAGTGAGATTGAGAGATGGAGGTGAGATGTGAGCAAGGGAGGGCTGAGAGGGGAGAGAAGCGAATTGTATATGTATTTATGGCGAATTGACTATGTATATTTTTTAAAATAATTGTACATATACAAC
>JAPFFP010000001.1:31362683-31388749 GCA_026153255.1 Solanum medicagineum
TTTGCTTTATTCCATCATACTCCAAAGCCAAAAAATAGTCAATCTTTGGCTCCATCCGAGATTGATGGAAATATCAATTTAAATGGTTACTACAACAAAAATGGTAAAATCACTCTTAAAAAACTAAGTACAAACTGATGTATTTAAATTAGAAATATCAATAAAAGAAATTTAAAGGATAGAAACATTTATTTTTCATGTTGTCCATAAGTGGGGGTTAAATTATCTTCCTATATCAGCATAGATTATTATCTTTTGCAATCTACAAAAAAAAGAGATAACTTTTGTCATTAATGTCATGATGTGGTTGGATTCTAATCCATTTATTGTCCAGAGTCACCTCCTGATGGTATTGGATAATGCAACCAAATGGCCAATTTTAATATGGTATCCAATGCGGGGTTTGTTTATTTATTTATTTATTTTTGCTTAAGGTCTAATTGACATACCAAATGTTGGCTACTGGCTAGCAATATAATTGTTAATAGTTATCTAAAATGCATGCAAAATCTTGTTTATTAATCTCACATATCTCAAGTTGCTATTAATTGAATGAAACAACTGGTTAGTGGGTTAATGTCTCGTTCTTGTGAATGATTATAATGAAGGAAAAATAGATGGTCACATTCTATTTCCAAGGAAAATCAAAATTTCTGTTGTTTGAATCAGCGTAAATGGAAACACACTCATGACCTATTTATGTTATCTTGTATAAACTGATTTGTGTTAAATCTTTCTTTAAAGTGCATTCACCCTATGACTTGGTGGTGGCATTGTACCATTTTTGTCCACTCAGTTGTTTTTTGATATTTTCTAGAGAATTTGTTTGATGTTATGTTCTTGGTGACGCTTGAAACATGAAATTGCATTCTTTCGTTTCTCTTCAATTTATAGTTCCTTTTCTCTTTCTCTCCTCTAAGGCGCATCTTTAGGAATAAGTTATTGGGTCCATCCTCTCTCTTCATCAAACCTAAAGAAAGAAGGTTGAAGAGTGGAACTCTGTGTCTTATTTGTCGTATGTGCACTGTTGTTTGAGTTTGCAACATTAGAATAATGAGAAGAAGAGTTCAATTATGATAAAGTAATCAGTTTTTATTACTGTATCCACAAATCTTCTATGAACTCTTGTTATAGGTCTTGTTGCTACGATATCATGCAACTAAACCTATTGAAGAAAAACCTCCTAACTATCGGACTTTAATTAGGGGTAATGAGTACAAGAACAACACGCGCAATATAGAAATGAGTAACCTTTCAAATTTTTTCTTAGGGTTAGTGAGTATTATTTTGATTGCAGGACAGTTGAAGATGATATAATTGTGGATGAAGTAGAATCTCCAGAGATCATTGATGATTTTGAGATTGAGCAAGACGAAATTGTAGATGTTAAGGATAAAGAAATCAACAAACAAAAGTTGAGAAGGCGCATTGAGCAGCACAAGGTTTGTTCCTTAACACTTTCTATTCTTATAATGAAAATTGGATGTACATGAAACTTGTGGACTTTTTACGCTGATACCCTTCACACTACATTTGCTTTTACTTGCATGCGTCATTGGAAAACTAATTGAGCAAATTTATGGAGACTGTCATTCTTTTGTATGCGCGGAAAGAATTATGGTTGGATTTGGAAATAGAGGAATTCTTTCCTACAATTATGAAAGAAGAATAACTCTAACAAAATTTTTGTAACAGCTTGTAATGCATTTAATTCAGCATCTTTTTGTATTTCATTTTTGAATTATCCCAAAAGAGATGGCTGAGTGGTTGAAGGCATAGGAATAACAGCCTGGAGATATGTAGTTCAAATCCAACTATACACTCTGAGCAGATTTACTCCTGCCTTAGTGGGTAGGATTAGATACTTGGCATTCATGACCATGATTATGGGTGGTAGCAGGATACTGGTGGACTAATTGAGGTGTGCAATACATAGCCCAATATCTCCATCTTAATAGCAAATCATTTTTGGTTCATGGTGTTGGATTTACATTCTTGTCATATGATTCTCTTGGCAAAATGTTTGATTGACATACATCGCTATAAAAGATAATTATGAAATGACAAAAATTTACGTATGAAATCATACTTTAAGACAAATAGTATGTTGTCTTTGGTTGTGGTGGCCCATTCAGAATAGGTTCTTGAGAAGGGATTAGTTACGGATTAAGGGGCATATTGGTAATATACTGCCTTGTAGTTGCACTAAGCCCTAAGAAATGGAGTCCAATGTTGTGCAGGTGGCAAGTCCCAACCAAATGACTATGATCTTAAGGCTATTATGACCTCCTATTGGCACTTCAAAGGACTGACCAAAATTAAGACGAATGCAGTTATTTTTACTACTGAATAGCAACATAAGTGGTTTAATTCTGTAGAAAAAGATCCTAAATCCTTGAAATCAGCCTTTGTTGAAAGTTTTGGTAGAACTAATTGAAGCTGAGGGAATGGGCCATGTTCCGATAGTTTCTTTTAGTATGTGCAGATACATCTTGTATATATTTTCTGACACCATCTTGGATGGTAATGTGAAGGAAATTTGTTCCATTCAAAGAAAATGAAAATTTGGGTCCAGAGTGATTTAGAATTTTGATCAAATTTAGATCTTTTTAACTATTTTGGAAAACCACAAAATCCTTTTTTTTTAAAAAAAAATTTTAACGTCGTTGTATAATGTGCCACCCCTCTGCCCATTTCCACTTAAACAATAGACTCTGTTCATTGAATGATTCAAACTCATGGCGAACATCCACCACATCTATCTAATAGTTGAGAATTGATTCAGGAAATATTTGTACATAAAAGTGATGAAACTTTTTGGGACTTGAGGTTTGGGAGGAATTTTCAAGATTGGGAGTTGAGCGAGCTCTAGAGATTGCTATAGTTACAAAAGCAATGTGAGACAGTTGATAGAACCAATGCTTTGAGTTGGAAGTTGGGAAGAACAATTTGTTCTCAGTTAAGTCCTACTATGAGAAGCTTTTGGTTAGGAAAGAGGGTGACTTTCCATATGAATCAGTCTGGGTACCTAAGGTGCCAAGAAAGGTATTCTTCATGTAGCTAGTTGCTAGAAGGGTGCTTTTGATGGTGGAGAATCTTAGGAAACGAAAGGTTGGTTGCTTGAGCTGGTGTTTCCTTTGTAAGGAGGTAGGCGAGGACGTGGATCATATTTTTTTACATTGCAAATCATGAGGTATGGAAGAATATTTTTAGATGGTTCGGCGTTTCTTGATTAATGCCAAGATTCAGGAAGGAGTTGATGTGCAGGTGGTAAAGTGGAGCTTGGAGGGCACAATGCTTGGGATTTTACTCTCTTGCTTTAATGTAGGTCATTTGGAAAGAGAGAAATAGGAGAGCTTTTGAAGGGTATGTTTCAGCCTCTTGCATCATGATCACTCATGATAACATGCATTTTGATGCTTGAAGCATAGAACTACTGCCATTATCAGTGCACAAATTCTGAACTATTTTTCTAAGTAGTTAAGTTGCCTTTTTGGTAAGATGTGGCTGTTGTGCTGTGTATTCAACTAAAACTAGGTATAATTATTTTAAAATTGCATCCAGTGTATTTTCGCCATAATAAACAGCTGATATTGTGTGGGTTAAACATCATATGATTTCTGACTTGCCTTTTTATGATGATCATGTTTAGATTGTGCTCCGTAATCCTTGCCGTGAAGGTAAAAAGCTGCTTGTTCTGGATATTGATTATACTTTGTTTGATCACCGGTCAACTGCAGAGAACCCACTCGAACTCATGAGGCCTTGTAAGTGTTTTATCTGTCAAAATTTTCCAGTTTTCCTTAGCTTGTTTAACATTTAATTTTGTGAATTACTGCAAATGCAGATCTTCATGAATTTCTCTCCGCTGCGTATTCAGCATATGACATCATGATATGGTCAGCAACCAGGTGAGGATTTGCTTTTATGATCATTGATAACTGCGATGTTTTGGAAACTCAAAATATATATTGGGGAAAGAGCTTTGTTCTATATGCATTGCCTTATTCGTGTTCTTTTTGCAGCATGAAGTGGGTTGAGTTAAAAATGGGACAACTTGGTGTACTCGATAACCCGAACTACAAAATTACAGCTATGCTGGACCATATGGCCATGATAACAGTACAATCAGATCATTATGGAGTTTTTCATTGCAAGCCGTTAGGCTTAATTTGGGCTCATTTTCCAGAGGTTGGCTTTTTTTATTTAGTTGCTTCTTTCATTAACGAATTTATGGCTCACAGAGATGATTAAACATTATGGTGGCATCATCACTATCTAAAGTTCGATATTTTGAATAAGTGTCAGAAAGACGGTTATTTGATTGTAAATGGGCTGGTAACATAACCAGAACAGGGTTTTGTCAGATATTTATATTTGGCACACTAACATGTAATCTTGATTATTGTGCAGTTTTACAATCCCAAAAACACTATAATGTTTGATGACTTGCGAAGGAACTTTGTGATGAACCCTCAAAATGGGTTGGTTATAAAGCCATTCAGGAAGGCACACGCAAATAGGAACAGTGATGACGAGCTCATGAAGCTTACTCAGTATTTGTTTGCCATTGCAGATCTTGATGACCTGAGCGTTCTCGATCATACAAAATGGGAGTCCTACAATGGAGTCAGTTTCAAGAGAGACAGACGTGACTAAGCGTCTGCAACTCGAAAACTGATTTGTATCTGACAACAGAGAGAAATGTATCCATTCTGTCCCATTATTAGGAGATAATTGAATGTTTCTGATACACTACGTTTACTTATTCGAGCAGTAACGGTCGTTAACACTATTGTGAAGACGGTGCTAAAATTTAGATTTTCTTTGTCTTGACGCACTTTATCTTTCATAACTGCTAAGGAAGTGCAAAAATGGGGTAAATAACTTTTTTGGTCCGTTAGTTTTAGTTCTTCTGCTATATATGGGTCCATAGTTCTTGACGATGATGTCACATATAGCATTGAGGCGGCATGGATAGAATGAAAGTTTGTATCTAGAGTTGTGTAACAAAAAATTACAGCCTAGATAAGTTGTACAAAATTGTGGTTAGACCTTTCATGTTCTATAGGGTGGAATGTTGGCTAGTCAAAAATTCATATTTTCAAAATATGAATATTGCAGAGATGAGGATTTTAAGGTGGATGTGTGGACATACTAGAAGCGACAAGATTAGGAATGAGGTTGTCCGAGAGAAGATAGAAGTGACCTTTGTGGTAGAGAATATGAGAAAAGTGAGATTGAGATGATTTGGTCATGTGAAGAGGTATATTGACTCCCCCGATGAGGAGATGTGAAAGGTTGGTGGGTGAAATACGCGAAGGGGTAGAGGTAGATTGAGAAAGTGTTGAAGGGAGGTGGTTAGACACTACATGGCAAAACTTCATATTATCGAGAACATGACTCGAGATAGGAAGGAGTGGAGGTTTCGTATTCGGATAAAAGGTTAGTAGGGGTGAGTGTTGTCTTACCTAGTGAAGGTTCTTTATAAGTATTATTATATGATGTTTATTGTGTCTGATCGTTATTTGTTGATATTTCGTTCGTTTTTGTAAACTCTACACTGATTTTCTTATTTATTGCCATGCTTCTTTATTGTTTTCATCTTCTTGTTGAATTTGATGTACCTGAGCTGAAGAATCAAAATTAAAATTTATCAATAATTGAAGGAGGAAACTGCTATTGTCCTTAAATAAATATATACGCATAGAAAAAGTATGTAGTTTTGCTTTTGCATACTCCCCATTTAAAGAAATGAAGTAGAAAAATAGCTCTATGAGCTTTAATTTGATTATGATATCAAATGGATTATTCTGGAAAATAGCAGTTGTATTTAGTACAATTGGAGATTAATTAGTACATAATATTCAAACGTCTCCCTATAAGTACGCATTCTTAGTACTAAGTCATATAGTCTTAATTATTTTTGGAAAAATAAAAAAAAACTCCTTAAATTCATTCTCATTATATTTATTACCAAATCCAGTGTATTATGTTCCTCTCTCTTTTTTCTTCTATCATCTTCTTGCAATACTCTAACGAAATCTAGAGTTTTATTAATGTTTGACTCACCGCTGAATTAATTATTATTTTTTAATCAAAGCTCAATGGTTAATTTTGGTCTGATCTTAGTGTTAAACCTTGTATTTCTCAGTTATCCAATTGTTTGTGAGTATGTTTTTGTCTTTTTTTAAAATTATCTAATTTTATTGTGTTTTAGATTTTGTGATGGTTAATTTGATTTGTGATGCAGATGGCTATGATCCACTTGACCCGATGGGGAATATTACTATTAGATGGGATGTTATGACAAATACTGATGCTATTCACCACGTAATTTTTTTCGTTCCAATTAAAATACTCGCAACATTATCCACTGAGTTTTGAATCGCGCCTGGGAAATGTGTTTTCAGTAACATTATGATGCGTAGCTGAGTTTTTTTGTCATGATTTCTGATTCTATCATTTTTATATTGTTAGAGGTCATTTGGTCTAAGGTATAAGTTATAGTAATCCTATGATAAAATTATCTCATATTTGGTTGGAGTTATAAGGTAATTATTGGACCATTTATCCCACAATTTTTGCCTTAGTGATGGGATAAGTTATACCATGCATATGGTGGGATAGCTTATCCTGGGATAACATGTTGCCAACCAAACGATCCCTTAGTATAGTTCTAATTTTGGGTGTTTTTTATTTCTCCTGATGAATGAGGGACCGTAAATAATTGAATTATTAAATTTGATGTTCTATAAGTTCTTGTTTGCTAAAATGGAGATAGTAAAAGTATGTAGGTCATTTGGAGAAATAATTCAATCCAAAGCCCCTTCATATGGTGATCTCTATAGGCTATACTATCTGGTCTTTCGGAATTAGCCTCTACACCTCCATGAGACAGTGATAAGATCTGTGTACTCTACCCTACCCAGACCCCACTTTGTGGGAGTTCATTGGGTATGCTGCTGTTACATTTTTTTCTTCTTATGGAAGCCTTGTATGCCAAACATGTTCTCTTTCTCTTATATTTTGCACCTATATTGTTTGGACTCTCCTAAAATGCAGCAACATCCGTTTACTCATGGACCTCAATCTTTGTAATAAGCAAACTATGTCATTTATATTTACGCATCATATCTCATTCGAGGGGAAGAATGAGCAAACGTTCTTTCGTTGTGTATCCCAGATTAGAGTCTCAATCTTCAACTATCAACTTTTCCGCCATGTAGAGCAACCTGGTTGGAAGTTAAGCTGGGATTGGCCTGGTAATGAAATAATATGGGAAATGTGGGGTGCTGAAACTACAGAGCAAGGCGATTGTTCTGCAATCAAAGGAGACAACCCACCCCATTGTTGTGAAAAAGAGCCCGTGATTCTTGATCTCCTTCCTGGAGCTCCTTATAATAAGCAGGTTGCCAATTGCTGCAAGGGAGGTGTGTTGACATCCATGACTCAGGACCCTATGAAATATGTATCTTCTTTTGAGATGAGCATTGGAAGTGTTTCCAGTGATGGATTCGGAACTCGTATGCCTGAAAACTTCACACTCGGGATTCCTGGATATACATGTGGTGTTCCTGTTCAAGTCCCTCCAACCAAGTTC
Source organism: Solanum medicagineum (assembly GCA_026153255.1). NCBI lineage: Eukaryota > Viridiplantae > Streptophyta > Magnoliopsida > Solanales > Solanaceae > Solanum > Solanum medicagineum. The sequence continues at coordinate 31,370,287 of JAPFFP010000001.1, forward strand.
TATCATAATCAAGGACGTCGAACCACTCAGGCAGTTGGTAAGTAAACTAGCTCCTAATTCATCCTATAGGATGGTCATTCTTCTGTAACATTCAATTTAAATTTGTTTCCCAACGGTTGCAGCTACGTGGGACGTGGTTTGTTCTTACTCCCAGATTAGAGCATCTTCAACTCCAAAATGTTGTGTTTCCTTATCTTCTTTCTACAGTGAAACAATTGTGCCCTGCCCCATTTGCAGTTGTGGTTGTCGCGGACAGATTGGTGCAGAACAATGTGTGAAGTAAATATCTTACACTTTAACCTCACATTTTATTTAGCACTTGAGTCTGTTTCCTGGAATCCAGAACTCATAAGGTTCAAATCCCGACTCCACCTCTAGTTCTAGTTTCCACCAAAACATATGCCTGAGTAACAAGTCGTATTCATCTGACATATCTTTTCTTCTTGTAGGCGTGGTGAGGTGGTACCAGTTTTACGACTAGGCCTTAACGAACCACCAAAACCAGTATTGGAGTGTACAAAACACATGTGCCCGGTTCACGTGCATTGGCATGTAAAGCAGATTTACAGAGAATATTGGAGAGTGAAGATGACTATAAGAAACTTAAACAAAGTTAGGAACTACAGCCAGTGGAACATGGTGGTCCTGCACCCGAATTTGAGAAGCATAAACCGGGTTTTCAGCTTCAACTACAAGCCCCTTGATCAATATGGTGATACAAGTAAGTTTTACTAGCATTTCTTTCGTTCAGTTGGGGTCAGCTATATGAATCGCCCTTTTTCGTGCAGATGACACGGGGATGTTTTATGGGGTTAAGTATTACAATGACATGTTACTTCAAGCAGGTGCAAGTGGGATTGTGCAAAGTGAGTTGTTAATGCACAAAGATGAAGGGATTTTCACATATAAGGAAGGATGGATGTTTCCAAGAAAGATTTCATTTAATGGATATGAGTGTGTTATTCCTTCACCTGATGAATATCCAAGGCTTCCAAATTCTAGTCAATTTTTGGCTCCTTCAATATTTAACATAATTTTTTTCTCACTTTTTTTTTTATATTAACAATATTTTAGCAAGTGTAATTAGTCACTAATCTTAATTTATACGGTGATACGTCTCTCACGCGAGGTCTTCGATGCATAAATTCAAGGCATAGATGTCAGTATGAGACGATATATGTTACTCTCTCCATTCCAAATAAATTGTATTTTTGAGACTTTTTTCAAGGTTCAAAATAGTTGAATTGTTCAAAGTTCAAGATGAATATTTGAAACCTTTTTCATATTTTATCCTTTCATTTATTGAAGTTTTACATTTTTTAGGAGACAAATTACACTCCATATTTATGATTCTACAAAGGGTAATAGTGAAAAGTATGATTAAAATTTTGTCTTTGAATACTTTTCTCAAAATATATGCATTAGCTTAAAACTTCGATTAAAATAGAACAGAGAGAAAATACTTCAAAAGAAAGCTTAGGAAATTATATTATTTCTTTCCTAATTTGGGACGCTTAACATACTAAAACTTTTACAGATTTTTTACCGACCTCCAAGAGAATTTGATTCTATTTCCTACGGTACAAATTACTCCTCTGTCTCATATTAACTGAATTTGTGAGATAATTCACACATATTAAGAAAAACATTTAAAGACAAACTTTACACCATATTTTTCACTATTGTCTTTTGTAAAATCATAAATATATAGTGTAATTTATTTTCTAGAAAATATAAAAGTTCAATAAATGAAAAAAAAAATATGAAAAAAGTTTCAAATATTCATCTTGAACTTTGAAAAATTCATCTATTTTGAACTTTCAAAAAGCCTCAAAAATTCAATCTATTTGACACGGAGAGAGTATTAGGAAAAACAGAAATTGTAACTTAATTAGGCAACAAAAAACAACCATATATACCTATTCTTCTTTTTCTTTATTTGTTAGTATCTTTAAAAAATAGTCTAACATGATTTGTAAATAATCAAGTAGAATAAATAGATTAAATGTAGTATGAAGTCATACCGCTTCGTAGAAGTGTACTTGATTTGATTTGATGTTTTATTATTAAAATAGCTAAATCAACTCCAGTTTATTAAATTCATAAATCAAGTCAAACAAACATAAAGTCACCTACCTCTATGATATGCAGGAACTTAAAAACGTTACCATAACATAAATCTCCAAAAAGACTGTAAAACCGAAAAACGTCAACATTCAATGTACTAATTTATAAGATTAAAGACTACTGTCAAACTGTATACAAAACGAAATAACTATAAATGTTTATCAAACCCAAATATTAAATAATATATCTAAACATTGAAAATCATAAATTAATTTAAAATGTGTTACCAAAGTAGATTATAATTAGTTTTTTTTTATGTATAAAAAAGTTAAATTATATATATACACACACCAAACCATAGCAAGAATGGTCGATTTTCTTTCAACATCAAAATTATTTTTATCATTTATTTGTTTCAAATAGTTTGATTAAAAATTAAACTTTAATCAAATCAACTTGTCGAGAAATGTGCGAGATAATATAGGAAAGTAAATACATACCTAATCAAAGTAAAATACCACTAAATATTTTCACAAAGTTGTCTTACCAAATCCAAAAAGGACACTAAATAAAGTTATCAACCATATTCCAAATCAACCTGATTTATTAGGTAACAAATCAACTAAAAAAAATCTATCTTAGTAGGTTCCCCAAAAAAACACATCCCAATAAATAGTTTGACGTAGTCCGTGTAAGCTATGTATTAGTAACAGGAATGTCAAATTACTAAGAAAAATGATGTGACGCAAACAGTATCTAACATATGCATTAGTAACTCAATCAATTTAAGAATGACAATCTAACCTATGTATTAATAAATCGGTCAATTTAGGAATGACAATTCAGTATATTTCTATACTAGAGGAAATTGGGAAGTAGGAGTATTTTGTAAATTATATTTTCTTTCCCAATTTTGACGCTTAGCATATTCAAACTTTTGCATATTTTTCACCGACCTTCCAAGAAAATTTAAATTTAATTTTAAACACGTACAAAATAGGAACAGTAATTACAATTTAATTAGGCAACTTTTAGTTACCAAAGTTATAAAAACCCCTCAAAAGACCTATAAATACATGCTCTTGTGAGGACTTTTCTTACTTGCTCCAGTTCTCTCTCTCTCTCTTGGAATCAAGCCATGGCGGAAGAAGATCAAAGCAACAACAGAAGAATCAAGCCGAAATCTTATCAGGTGAGGAAAGAATGCATCAAGAGGAAATCAATGGAGCTCGCAACTCTGTGCGATATCAAGGTGTGTACTGTTATTACCGGTCCTCATGGGGAACTTCAGACTTGGCCGGAAAATTTGGCTGCCGTCAAAAAAGTTCTTGATCTCTACACTCAGAATCTGAAACCCGAGAAGAAGGATGAGGGAACATCAAAGCCAGAACCACAAGAAGAACAGGGAGAGAAGGATATCCTGACGCTGGTGGAAGAAAAGCTTGAGGCTGTCAACAAGAGAATTCGTATCTTGGAGCACAACCAGAATGTGGCTGATCCTAAGGGGAAGAAACGGAGGATTGAGTGATTTGTATTGGGTAGGGGTGGGCGTGGGGGGATTTCTGAATTTTGAAAAATAAACAATTGGGATTATTTTCTTTTTCCTGTTACTTTGAGGATTTTTCCTTCAAAGTTCTGTAGAATGTTTACTTTATCAGCAGTTGATGTTAAAGAAGTCCAATATGAATACAACCCATATTTTACTCCTTGAGTTTCGCCTTTTTATTTTTATGTATGTATATGAATAGAATTGAACTGGGTGCCATTTTTGGCTGAAATAGAGACATAAAAGTTCACATGGAAGTTTTTATTGCATTAATAAGAAACAAGGAATGAGCAGAAAAGAGCTCCTCCATCAATGCTTACATTACAGGGTTCATCAGAAAGTATTCATGAAGATGAAATTAGCAGGAAAATGTTACAAAAGGGAAACTGATGAATTTAATCACTCCGAACAGACAAAGACGAGATAACATGCTGGATTTAACCACCTCAGGTGAGTCAACTATGACAAATGCTATTCTTTAGCATTGACCACCAGGTGCGCATAAAAGCTTAACAAATGTTTTGATGGAAACACACATGTTGTAACAAGAACTAGAATCAATTAAGACAGTAGGAGAACAAACCCGTTGGACGTGAGCACATGGGCAGCAAGACTTCTTCTTGATCATGCACAATGGAAATTGTGAACTTTTGTCACTCCACGGCAATGTCAACTACAGGGACAGTCAGTAAAACATGATTAAAGGCATGGCTACAGTTACGGTCAAATGTGAAGTTGTCCTCAAACAGCTTCATGCTCAGCCTCTTTTTGCTTCAGAGAAAGGTTTGCAAATTGTTGATCGAGATCCCTACTAGTGCTGCGATGATGGCTGTAAGATGGCTTCTGTGGCTGTGACTGTGGCTGTGCCTGCGGCTGCTGCTGTTGTTGCTGATACAATGCTCGTAGTCTTCCTCTTTCTCTATCCAGAACTTCATGCTCCACTGCATAGAAATTTATGAGTTCCAGTTTTCAATGAAACAAATGAAAATAAAATATTGGTGTATAAACATTCAACTACTCCGAAACAACACTATCCAACAAAACAGAACAGTTCCCATGTTCAAAATAGTTTTAATTCAACTAGGGCAGTTTCCTGTAGGTCTTTGAAGAATCAAGGAAAGAGAGCAGGACTTGAGGAAATGAAAGATCAATTATTTCACAATCTTGTAGCTGTCGTTGCTTCTCTTTCTTTATTTGGACAAGCAATTTCCCATTTCAGCAAAAAAAGTGCAAACGAGAGATGTGATAGCAAAGCAGCTGAAAAACACTATCATGCTTCACCAAAGTCATCCAATCATTCATATTATTCTGTATGTATGCTACGATTGCTCCAGAGGTAAATACGAATAAATTCCATCCCTTGAGAGTATTTTGAAAGGTAAGCAAATTTGAAGGCTTGAAGCAGAAACCAGGGACCCGTTCACATTAAAGTCATGCAGATGCAGTGGAAAAGTGTACTACTACTTTCTTTCCCCAAGAAACTTTGACCTTAGTTAACTTGTCCATCTTAAAAAGGAGATCATAAGGATCAAGTACCAGCAAGCAGCATTCTTCAAACTAACAAATACAATTTTATTTCAGTGCTAAGACAACCTTAATAGTGAAAAAGACACACATGCTTTTTGAAGTGATATAAAACAATTCAAATAATTATAGTACAACAAAATCACAGGGGAAGACCATTCTAGTTTTCCAAACAGCTGGAAAAGAAGGCAATTTTTCACCCTCCCACCAGTAAAAGTACCAAAGAAATCAGCTACCGTTTTTCGTCTCTGCTGGGATTCTCACCCTGGTTTTTCCGTGATTTGCATTCACCGCCAGGTCACAAACTTGGCTACAACAAGATCATTCCATCTTCTTACCAAGAATTGATGTATTTGGGCACCAGTAATTGTCCTCATTTTTTCCTAGAGACTGCTATTTTGTTAATCAAACTGAACATTATTCAAAGCCTTTTGTTTAGTTCCAGGAAAACCATGTTTCACTTTCCCAGCTCACTTGAACCAATACTGATTCACTGGCAGTTGTTTTATTCACCATGAAAAGATCAATTCTATAATTCTTATTTCAGATAAACTTAATTCCCAGCTATGTAAGGTTAGGACTCACAAGTCCTCCTTCATAATCAACTTCATCAAAATATACTCCAAGATCAATTCTATAATTCTTATTTCATATAAACTTAATTCCCAGCTATGTAAGGTTGGGACACACAAGTTCTGCTTCATAATCAGCTTTATCAAAATAGTCCAAGACTACAAGCACTAGAAACAAGTAGAATAATTCAGTATAACAGATAAAGAAACTTACAATACTTTATAAGCTGTTCCTGAGCTAAACTTTCTAAGCGCTGCTTTAGGGCTTTATTCTCCATGCTGAGGATAAGATTCTGCTGGTTAAGGAATTCAAGCTCAGCAGAGACTTCAGCACCTTCAGCCTGAAATCACAAAAACTAGTCAAATTAACAATTCACCAAAATGCAACAGTATGTTCAAAGGTTCAGCTGATACATGCCTGCAAAGCTTGTACATTTCTTTCCAATTCAGCTATGTATTGAAGCTTTCTGACTCGTGATCGCTGAGCGAATTGCCTGTATTTTATGATACCTTTTGATATTAATAAACTGCATATGTGGAGGAGGGAGGGGGAACCTCAACATAAAATGCTAAAAATAACATCTTGATAGCGGCCAGCTTAGATCTTGAGATATTAAAATACATTAATACAAAAGACAGCTTAGATATTGACAGAGATTAACGGCTAAATAAGAAAGGCTCCGATCCGACTTAGATAAAGCCACTTGATGCGTGTTAAGATGATAAAAGGCTAAGACCTTTCCCACTATAGTGAAATATCTCTTTCTCACTAACCTTCTCAGCCAATTAGTCTAACCACATGGATCTCCTCTTGTTTACCCATCCACCATAAATGATGACTAACGTACTTGAAATACGACTGAAATTTAAAAAAAATAAAAAAAAAAAAAGAGAGAGAGACCATCATTGGGACCCAGCCCAGACAAAATTTGAGTATTTAAGTGGAGAAGGGTAGAGTGTGCGTGCGCCCATTATACACCAAGTTCCAAACCATGCGCCACAGCTCTCGAGATATCTCGATTATCCACAAAAAGGAAATCTTCTGATCAAATATTACAGTTATCTTGAACTAAGCTCTCAAGCAAATATCAAAATTTACAAACATATCCCCTTCTAACTTCCCAAAGTTTCTTTTAAGAAAAGGGTGGGTGGTATGGAGGGGTTGCAGAGTGCTCTGAACTTACTGTTTTGCACGTTTTGTGTCAGTTTCTGATGAAGAACTCTTACTCTGAGAAGAATCTTTTTTTTCAGCAGGCCCTTTTGAGTAAGGAGGGCCAGATTCGGCTACATCCTGCTTGTCACTTCCTGCAGATATAGGCCTGTCTCCGTCTTGTGGGAGGGATGGTGATCCAGACCTCTGAATACGAAGATCTTCCCCAGGAGAGGAAAGGCTGCGGAGATGTGATACAGTAGTTGAAGATACTTCCTTTTCCCTATTCTTGCGTCGGATTGAGGAGTTTTGATCGACAAAAGAAGCAGCTTGTCGAGCATCTTTGTAATAATCGAAGTCTTGAGACCCCCAGGAAGGGATAGGAGGCAAATTTCTGAACTTGTTATCAACTTGAGCTATGTAATCTAAGTTTCCAGCGTTAGCAGAATCAAAATATGCAAAGGAGTCACTAGATGAACGCCGATGGCTGCCTCTGCGCACAGGAGGTTCTGGCTCATTAAGAAGATCATCCAACCAAGACGGTTGCTCCTCTATAATACAGCTTTCAGAGGAAGTACGCTGATGGTGTGAATGTCCATCTCTGGGTTTCTGAGTGCCCTTTTGGTTGAAAGCAGAACTCGGGACATAATCAACATATGATGGGGCCATACTAGGAAAGGGACTTTTAGGAGGCAGTAAGGAGCTCTTCCCATTGTACATCATATTTCTCATGGTACATGGCCCTTTGGAATTTGCCATAGAAAAGCACACAAGATCCCTACAAGGAAAAAAAGATAAGTACCAGTGGGATAAGTAAACCTTCAAAAATATAACAGCCCTTGATAAAAACAATCTCGTTATTTCGCAAGTGTCATCACCAAATCCCAAAACTTTCTACTCCAATAAATATGAGTCTGAATTCAAATATAAAATTAAAAGGAGATGACGCAACAAAAGGCACTGCAGAGTAGATAATAACAGTCCTAACAATGGGATAAAATCAAACTCAAAGAAACTATGATCTTACTGGAAAATCCCCCCTTCCTAAAATACCAGGTAAAATAGTTTGGGTATACAGGAAATTTCCCCTGTTACTATAGCAGGTATCAGCATTTTCATCTGGCCAGATTTATCAATTTGCATCATTCATGAGTTTCAAGAGAGCTATTAAGAATGACTGAAAGGGGAGTACCAGGAAGTGAAGGTGAAGAAGGAGCACAGTTATCACCAAGAATGGGATGAAGGGGAAGAAAGGCTTCTTTCTTGTTTGGGATTGGAAAAGCACTCAAAAGTATAGAGACAAACAACAACACAACATACCCAGTGGAATCCCCCAAAGATATAGAAGCATGCTCCAGGGGGGAAGCTCTTTTTTTTATAACCGTCAGGGAGGAAGCTCTTTCTTGCACCATTCTTTTTTAAAAAAATTAAAAAAATTATCTATTTTTAAGGAGGAGGATGTGATCTGTGGTTTTCGAATTGTTTTTTAACGCTTTTACCTGAGTTGGGAGTCTATTGGAAGAGTCTATTGGAAACAGACTCTCTACTTCCCAAGGTAGGGGTTAGGTCTGTGTACACACTACTACCCTCCCCAGACCCCACTCGTGGGATTATACTAGGTATGTTGTTGTTGTTGAGAATGTGATGTGTGGCTCATGGAGTGTGAGAGAATTCAAAAACTGTTAGAAACATTATGTTTCCTGCAGCTCTTTAGCTAAAAGCAATTTTGATGGATACAAATTTATGGTATCCAAACTACTAAGTGATTTTATCCAGGAAATGAGATCCCACATAGAAACACCCAACTACTACCACGAGAAATTAGGAACCACAGCAATATTAACAACAGCTTTACTTTTTCCAGTTTTACTTATGTGGAAACAAAGACGTACTAATTTTAGCCTATCTAGATCCTTCTATCAGTGGCTAACACTTGGGACATGAAAACCAAAAGACACTGAACAACTTTTGATTGGACTTCATTTCTGACACCCCTTAGTTTGTTCACATCATTTGATCAATATTGGCGATGACTAAAACATCCTCTTCCTACAACATGAAAGTTAGGTTAAAAGTAGGGTTTTTTGTATAAATTGGTTAAACGCATGCTTCTCAGGCTGGAAGCAGTTAGTTTAGTAGCAAATTTATCTCAGGGATATATAGGAAGGACACAAAAAAGATCGGAAATTACTGGTATCTCCATTAGGAAGATGAAGACACTGTAAATCATATATTTGGCAAGGGGCTTCTTGCATATGTTCTGCTCCTTGTAAATCATTGTATAATATACATCAGGACATACTATTTAAGAGGTTGTTTGACTCTAATTTTGAAAAGTCACAAAAAAATTAAGGTTGCAGATTCTCACTTCTGATATATTCCACCTGGAAAGGATGCAGCAATTAATGCATTTCATGAAATGCCCAAGTGGGGCACAAAGTTAAGTCTTTCCCTCCTAATTTTGTTGTGAGAAAGTGCACACAACCAAATGAATATGTTACAACAACAGCAAAATAAATTAGTCTCAGCCACTTTATCTATTTTCCATGAGCACTCTGCAACACTCCATCTTCACGTAAATTTGAACAATCAAAAGGCTAAAAATTGTGGCCGCAATCTCTCTGCAGACTATACCACGAGTACCCAACTTAATTTCCCAAATAACCATCAATCTCAACCAAGTAAAAATCAAATCTTGCTTCCCATATATAATTTTTCATCTAAACTAGAGAAATAAATTGTTATTACAACATTAACGGACGCTTACTGTTATGCTAACTTCTAAAGTGTCAACCATTCCCCTGTGTAGACAATTGGGTACAATTTGTATATTTTGAATCTTCTTTTTTTTCTTCCTTATTCCCATTTCATCACAGTTAGGAAATCAGAAACATAATTTTATTAAGAAAAAACAAAAGAACTTGCACAGATCTCAGACAATATTCTCGATCAATTTTTCCTCCCCAACACAAATTAAGTTCCAATAAATCACTCTAAAAAAGGAACGCAAAAAAAAAATCCAGATTTCTCTTCCTCTACTTTTGCTCATATTATCACAGAAATCAAACAAACGACTTCAAATCATATTAATAAAACAAAAACAAAGAAGATAATTGACGAAACTCGGAAGATATTTTCCTATTTCCGATGAAAATTGCTGACCTTAATTGATAATGAAGATATTTGCAATGTGATTTCAGAGATTCAATCAAATTCCGAAGCTCAGATTTCTTTGGTGCTAAGGTATTTTATCTATATATCTCGTTCGAATCTTTTCTTCTTCTTCTTGACAAATCTTCTTCTTTCTCGTTGACGTATCACGTTGAAAAGGGATACTGCCCAAAATGAGCTGTTTTATTGTTTTCCTTATTTCTAAAGTCCCTGCCCCAATACTTTAGCATATTTGCGAGAATAGTCCTTCATACTCTCTCCGTTTTAATTTATTCAATATTATTTATTTATAAAAAAAAATCAAAAGATTTTAAGAATCATTTAATTGTACAAGACTAATATTTGGTTTGAGACAAGCTAATTTAATTATAGAAGACTAATATTTGCTTTGAGATAAGCTTCAAAGGAAAGAAGTATTAAACTCTAGGTTTTCTAATTACTACATTTAGTTTAACTCATTTATCATAATGCTAGTTTAATCAATTTTTGCAACTTAATTGAATATATTGTTAGATTATTCTTTAAATAAATTTTAATATTAAACATATTATAGAATGCCATTATCACGTCAAAACAAGAATAAATTCAGCCCAAAAGCAAAAAAATATTTCATTTTTATTTGTCTACATAATTGAATATTCACACCTTTTTTTTATAATCCCTCCCTCAGAGTTTTCATTTTTTACTCTGCTAGTGACTCAAATTCACAACATCGTGGTTGACGGTACGGAATATTTACCGTTCAAACAATTTTCTTACGCCGGATTTGTTATTCTTAATCAAAGATTTGAAGGTTGTTTCCCCTTTAATAATTTTTTGTGTATTGTGAATCTAGATCAGTTAAATTAATTAATATCATATGATTATGCCCAAAAAATAAATTAATAATGATAAACATTTGCATCAAGAATTTTGATTATTTATTTTTGGAATTTTAATGCAGGAAGAGAAGAAGTTGGTTTTCAAACTCAAGCTTTTTTGTTTATGTTTATTGTCGTTAAAATTGTGACAATTATTTGTTACGAGAATAGCTCATTATTATTATTAATTAAGTCAGTCACCCAACTAGTGGTACGTGACAGAATTGATACAGCTCATTTTGACAGTCCCACATTATACTCCCCAATAACAAAGCCTGTCTTTAATAATTATTATTCTTACTAATGAAATATGTATATATTTCATTTTTTAATTTGTCGATGAACAACTTCCCAAAATATTCCAATTATACACTACAAATGCGTCTCCTTTTTCTTAATAGAATACATCAATAATTTTTCTCGCGTTCCTTGTATCACTCATCCCGCTATGTGCAGGGCCCGACCTCGTCAATCCAAAGCACCTCAGAAATTCATTGAATGATAATTTTGCGAGGAGCACAAAATGCAAACTTTATAAAATGTAAGTTGAGAAAAGTGTAAAAAGGGTGAATTCTCAGTGCCAGCTAGTTATTGGACCCATTCATGGGTGTATCCTTTATAAAAAGCAACCACACCAATTATTGGAGGTTATGTTTGTGTGTATACAGTTAACTTATGCGATGTAATATTTCTATGACCTATTGCAAATTTAGAGAACTATTGACTCACTCAGCATAAATTTTGATTGAATGTATAATATGGCTCGCGTGGAGCAAAATGAAAACCTTTCACAATTTGTAAACCTTTCACACAATATAGAGGAATTCAAGATCCAAGCAACTTCTTCCATCTAGCATATCCTAGAAGAACAAGGAAGAGTATTATACAACCTGCTGTCATGAGTAATACAAAGGGCCAAAACAGCCCCTGTTTCTGGTATAGGGTACAAGGTATATTCATGCCAAACCAGCCAGCTATCAGCGTCTCCACAGTTACAGCAAATGATGCAATAGTCAGGGTCAACTGCAGCTGAATAAGTTCATTACGCTGATTGTCCAATTGAATATTGACGTAATCTTCAGTGTCATCAATGTACTCACGAACCTGCAAATATACAATAATGGGGGTTGAACGAAATGAGAAAGATCACATGCAAGATAACACGAGGATTATAGAAAGTAAGAAGAGAAAGTTTACAAATTGTACATCAACTCAAGTCATAGTTACCAACTGGTAGAGGATGTTGGGTTACTTTTAGAGGATGCTTTGTTCCTCATAACCCAGTCCTTGCACGGTCCTCCTTCCAAATGATGGAAAAAATGAGAGAGATAGCGAGAGATGAGGGCATTGCACTTTATTTCGTCTGAATATTATAGTAGCCCAAGAGGAAACCCAACATAAGAAAAGGAGGGAAACTATGGGGCACTAGATTAAACTAAGAATTGTATATTGCAGTTAGAATTACCAAGGTATTGCACCATCACACTAAGAAAGAGAAACAACTATTGTTTGAATTCCTTTCTTTCTTCCATTTCTTTCTTCAGTCTCAGAAGCTTTCCATAGCTTGCTCTTTTACCGGAAGCTTTCCCAACTTTTTTTCTCATTTTTGTCATGAAGAATGAGGCATTAAAGGTACACGGCATCATTTAATATGATACTTTAGGAATACTAGTTGAAGTGGCAAAATTGAGTTTCCTTGGAAGTATGAATGCTTGCTTCATTTTTCTCTTATGCAACTTTGCAACAAGTTTAAAAGTAGAATGATTCCATTGTGCGTTTATCATTCAATACAAAAAAGGAAAATCAAAGGATGAAAATTGTCAACAGGAAGGAGGAGAGACAAGTCTACGTTATTACCAACATAAAATGTCTGATTATTAGTTCTTTTGAAGAAAACTATACTTACAGATAATATCTTGTTACGAGTGCCTTCCAACTGCATGAAGTAGGCCTCGAGCAACATCTCCAAATCTTCCACATCATAATAGTTACTAAAATGGTTGCTCACCAAACTTCCGCTCCTACTTCTGGCTGAATTAAGTCTACGAAGATTTGGTGCAGCAGGAACAAGGCTATTTGAGACAGTAGTTCCCAAAAGAGTCTCCGCTTGCTGATTCTGAATCCATTTCCTAGTCAAGTACAATTGTGCCATGTCTTCATTGTCATCTAAAAGGTGTTCTATTTCATCTCTAACCTATCATTAAAAAATCTTTACCACGGTAAGCATAACACAAAATAATCAGAGCACTGACAACTGTTATGGAAAAACACTACAATTAGATTCCTCAATGGCTCATTTAATTATTAAACCATCCAGCTTCTGATCAAATGCAAGAGAATAAAAGTTTTGGAAAGCCACATGGAATCTCCTCATATTTGTACAAAACAGCAAGAAGAATACAAAGATCATATGCTTGCCTAAAAGATCTTGGACAGAAATCCTCTATACGCAGGCAAAGGGAAAGGAGAAACCCCCCAAACTAGATGTTTTGTAGAGGTCTAGTGTACCATTACAGTAGCCAGCACTCTCCCAAGTACACGTGCAAAATCTGGTCCATCCTAAGGCAACCATAATGCACTACAATTTTAACTGATGACTTCAGAAGATTAACTTAAAGCGAGCCACAAGGGCTATCAAAAACGAATATCGTTTTATCAATGAAACAAAAAATGAATATGATGTGCTAATGATGCTTAAACAATACAAAATTGGTTCTAATAGTTGTTTACCCAATAAGTCCTAGCACGATGAAGACGAAGTGTCTTAGTAGTAAGTCTGCATTCGAGATGATGATAGTAGTTAAATAAGTTCCCTTCCTGATCAAACAAATTTCTAGAAGCAAATCATGAACTCCTCAGCATTGAAATCTATTCATTATCTGCCTTGTGAATAAAGGTGTTGCTCAAAGTGGGAAACATTACCAACAGCATAAGAAACAGACAAGAATACCTTCTGCACTCTGGCAAGCAATCGGGTAAGATTGCTTTTTAAACTTCTCACTTGCTCAAGATTCTTAGTGCTAACATTCATGGCCAGTTCATCCAGAACTGGGTAAGCATCTCTCTCCAGATCAGCTACACTAGAGTCCAAGAATGTGCAAACAACCTCCAATGCAATCTCAAGCACCTGAAACTCAAATGGCAGCTCAGTCTGAAGACCTTCAACAGCTTCTGGAACAGGTAACCATTGTCCAGCATTTGGAAAGTGTTCTTCATTGTCTTGTTCAGCACTAGTACCATCAACTTTTGAAGGACTTTTATGAGGAAGTTGTTGCCTCAGTTGATCCACAAATGGAAGAACCTCTTGACGTAGAGGATCAAGTAACAAAACTTCTTCAGCTGTAATTATAGCTCTTATAAACTCCAAATTGACAACCATGGCCTTCTCCCTTGCTGCAGGTTAACAGAAAGAGCTTTTCAATTTTTTGAAACCCAATATCACATTTCTTTCTTCTAAGCATTCCACTAGGCACAAGAAAATGGTGGGAGATACACATGTATTATTAAAAAAAAACTTCCAACAGCTAAGCTAAACGTAATGCTTAAGCCTCCAACAGTTAAGCTAAAGATAAAGCAAGGTTCAGGTAGAATTCCAAAAATTAGAGGTTTAAACTAGAGAGAATAAAACAAATGTATAAATAGGTCCATTATTTGAGTTCTTAGCAAGAACATCATGATAGAGGAGCGCCCACATGTTACGTATTACTCCTTCCATCCCAATTTATAATCCTAGTATGACTTGTCATGCAAAAAAAAAAAAAAATCAAAATCAACTTTAATAAGGATACTATCAGAAACCAAGAGAGAACCACACTTAAATGGATTCAAACTGCACAGGCACTCTTTACAAGCAACATGTAGTACATCAATAATCTTCTTCCCCTGAATGAGGGAACAAGAGTGAGGAAAAAGATTAAACCGAAGACAATCCATAAGATAACTTTGACCATGAATATTTAGCAGACACCAGATAGAACTTCAATCGTAGAGAGTCCACTGCACACTGCAAGTTACGAACACTGATAGGGACAGAGCAATTAACAAGTTGTCTGAATGGTTTTTTGGCCAGTGCTGAATTTGCAATTTATGGTACAATTTGTTCTTACATACTCCGGAAATATGAATGAATAAGAGATGCAGATACAAGTTTCTGTTAAGATATTGAACAAGAGACACAAATGTTAGCAAAACCCCTCTAACAACTGGCAGTTGAATAGATTTTAAACAGGTAAACGAAACCACCCAAAGTCTACCTGTCAATTTTAGGATGGTATTAATAACCTTAATTATTAAAACCAGTAATGCATCCTCGACTTTTTTCTTCCAAGAGGACATACAAGAATTGAAATCCACCTACAAGCCAAAAAATGGAACCATGCAGACTATCTCAAAACCAGCCATCTAACCACCACAGCGCTACCAATTTCACATAGGATGGAGTAGCGCAAAAAAGTGGACCTCTCAAAAAACCTCAGAGCCGTACAAAATGTTTAACGATGTCATTGAGAAAATTCATTTTCCATGAGGATCCATAATAAGGAATTTATAGTGTGTGATAGAGGATGTCAGTTCATTGATGACTTCAAATGGATAGGCTAATCTCCCCTAAATGAAGCCTACGCATCGCTGTAATAATACGTGGAGGCTGTCAGTGAAAGCAAGATGATACGAAGTGTTTCTAGAAACAGAAGAGTAAGGTCAAATAGCATCAATCGTAGGAAACTACAAAGAACCAATAGGGAGCAGAATGAGACACATTCAATCAGTAAACTTGAACGAAACGTCTTTACCAATCTATGTTGAAGAATAAAAAAGGCAGCATATTACATTGCTTTAGTGTTTTGGTAATAGGATTATATGACAAAAGAAAATAGAAAGTCACTTCCTCATTTGTAATGCAGGCTAAACAACATAAGGAGCTCAACGACAGCTTCACAATATAGATTAACATAAGTGTTTCTGAATCATGAATTAAAGATGCAAAGGAGATTCCACAAAGCCGTTTGTTTCATTAACACACAACACTATGGTCTAAACTCTGAACAAAGCAGGATTGACTAGACATCCATTTAACTTTCCGTTTATTAGACTAAGCAAACAATCAGTAGTAGATGTAGAGAGGGTCCTATCTTTTCTAAAAAGACAATTTCTTCCTATAGATGATTTACCGAGAAGTGGTCTCAGGGGAATCTAAATATCTCCAAGGACTCATATACCCCCAACTATTCGGGACTAAGCATAGTAATTTCAATAGTAATAGGAAAGCAAGTAGAATTGTCATGGATTTTGAAGGGACTCTAGGCATGAAAGCAGAGCGCCCCCGCCCAAAAACCCCACAATCACCAAGACTGCAGCTTGACACTCCCATTCTTTGATTGCATGCTGAAACAAGTCTAAATTAACCAATATGGATGGTGAAGATTCATTAAAATGTCATCAAAGCCATGGAATGGAGTGCACAATATATTTACTTATCAAAAGAATATGAACCAACTTAGTTCTGGATTGACACATACTTATTGTTATCGTTGGAAACACAGGAAAAGATTTATAAGAGATAAAAGGGAGTTAAAATAATTATTATTACCAAGAATGCTGGAGGAGTGGGAAAATATGGGGCCAAGAATCCTCAAGTCTCTAGCGGGAATACCAGCCCGCTTGATTATACAATTCTTATCCCACTCATTCAACTCTGATTGACCCGAGCTATCAAATTTCATCCAAAGCCTCGCCCCACCCACCTTCTTCTTCGAGGCTTTACCCGTCGGCGCCGGCACCGAAATCGAATTGTTGGCAGCAGCCGGCGTCAAAATTGAATTTTGGACGGCCATGGTGGGTTCCCCATTTCCCGATGTCGGTGTCGGCAACGGCAAGCGCGGCAAGCTTTTCTTCCTCCGACGAATCGACAATTTCTCCTTGGCCTTCCCCATCACAATCGCTCACCCCCTTTTTAGATTCTTGGTTCTTCTGTAGCAACGCAAAACAAACGATGATTTCTAGATATACAATAATAGTATAAATTATAAACAATTTTTGGGGTTGGGCGGTTAGGCTCTGTCCATTTGATTCTTGTTCTTAACGAATGAAGGGAACAGATTCTTCTTCTGCAGCTTCACCTTCTTCGTCTTCTTCAAGATCTTCCGTATACTAAAACGGAGAGTGAGAGAATTACAGGCGTGGAGAAGAACACAACTTTTTATTTTATTCCTTCATATTATTATTCTATTTTACAGTAATGTACTCCTTTTTCTAATTGTTTAGTACACTTACGTTACTACTACAATAATTTCGTCGTCTTCTTTTTGTCACCACTAATGAAAATATTTCTATTTTGTGTTGGAGCAATAGAGTAGTAAGGAAATGGTTACCATTGATTTAATCATCAGATTATGCAAATATTATGGATGCTGTCGAAATTTAGTTATAATATATATCAAAAATATTTGTCTCAAAATAATTATCAAATTAAATAATTAAGATAGAATTAATTATGTTTTTTAATTTTATCCTTCGCATTCATTATTTTAGAAGTAGAAGATACATATATACATAAATCTTTAATTATTAATAAGAGGCATATTAGTCAAACAACATTTTTAATTAATTTTTTATAAAAATTATGTTAAATATTATCGTGACAACTAAATTAAGATACAGGGGAGTAATAATCACTAGAAAATGACATTATGTAATATTAAGTTAAAATAATATGAAAATAACGTACTGAACAAAAAGTAAGAAAAGGACAAGATATTCTTATATAGAATTTGTGGTCAATTTTGCAAGTACAAAATCGTCCAGGTTTGGTACTAAACGTAAAGTAATTTAGCTCATCGATCAGAGAATATAAGTTTTAGCATCATATTGTTGGATGAGAATTTGATGTCCTGAAATTAGAATATATTTTTTTTATAGTAGCTAAGCAAATATATATTATTTAATAATTTATTATAGTTATAATTTAAATTAATTATCAGTCACTATTATAGTTTAATCTGGGTTCATAGGAGTATGTTTCGGAATTTGTGTAAATAAGCTTCTAATCGTATAAATTCACAATTTGTTTGTATAAATTTAGAATTTCCTAATTGAATAATATAGAATTTGTACATGGTTACTCTAGCTTGTATATAATTATCATATTAATACATTTGATTTTGTATAAGTTCTAAATATATTGGCAATGAATTATACAAACAGTTGTGATAGCTATAGTTATGAAATATAATTACCTAAAATGTAGTTATTTCGGCTTACTTTATATTTTTTGTATTTTCTGCTTTTGGGGCCTGATATTTTTGAGATGAGCGTCTTTCGAAAACTGTATCTCTATCTCTATGAGACAGTAGAGGTTTGCGTATATTTAACCCTTTTGAAACTCCACTTGTGAGATTCCACTCAGTATGTTGTTGTTGTAGTAATTATTTTGGTCTACTAAATTTGAGGACTATATTATTTATAAAAATTCCTTTTACAATTTTTTTATATGAAGTTTCAATTATAATATATTAAGCACATGAATGGTGAAAATTGAATACATAGCCAAAGTTTTTATTTTTTGGACTAGCAAAAA
>JAPFFP010000001.1:31400965-31411617 GCA_026153255.1 Solanum medicagineum
AATGAATGGGGAAAATTTTCAGGGCTCCCCAGAATACAAGCAGAGGTACCTACCATCATCAAACCGAATTGAATCCCACAAAGATACATGGTTCTTGAGGTTGTTCTTGACCTTACTGCCAGATACCAAGCAAATATAGCAGTGTCAGTCCTACTCTTCTTTGCAAAAAGATCAGTCACATTTGATGTTCCTATAGATCCTCCGCACGAACAGCTGTGAGCCCAAAAATCCAACAGCACCTGAGTTTAAATGACAAGAGGACATGGCTGATTAGGACTAACATGAAACAAGATGAAATACCATGACATATAACTGGAATTCCACACAACCATAGACACGATATGGCAGAAAGGGTCTAACTGGTACCCATACTCACCGCAGAGAATTCCTAAGCCAAGACAAAACATCAGAGTATATCCAAAATAGAAGCTGGTCTGGAAGAACCCTGACATCTTAGTTTTCACATAGTAGTAATATACTGAGTACAGGTAGACATAGACAGCTGTAGAGAATGCTGAGAAAAATGAAGTCCATTGCCAATGATAATTCTCAGCATTTAGCAGGAAATATGTGCCCACAATGGTCACACAGACAGTAACAACAATGAGTATCAAGAACACCAAGAGCATGAACCCGTAAACATAGTACACCTGCAAAAACCATGACTCGAACAAATTAGCAATGAACTCAAATTTGGTCCAGCAGCGGCTTAGTTGAGAAGTAAACTATAACATCCTGCTACCGAACAGGAGAAGTTCTTTCATATATTCCATATCAATTTAGCCTTTTTTTAGAAAAAAAAATACATGACTAATCATGCAGGCAATGCATGGTAGCAAAAGATAGCCATTCCATTCATAGGAGTTCATCGAAATTTTAAACAATCTAACTTGTTCGCGAAGAAAAGGGCCCCAAGATGAACCCACTGGGCCAGCACCCTGAATCCGCCGGAATTTGTTTCATGCTCATATTTATTTGCAGCAAGGTCCAAGCTATGGACAGAATTCAAATTGTTTCTCCCTGAATCCGTTAAATTTAACCTTCACTTATTATTCAAAATCATTTATGGTGAGGGGTAGACAAGCCTCACATGGGTTTATAGTTTACCTTGTAATTCCAGAAGGATGTGAAGACGAAATACATTTCAATAAATATGCTGCCAAATGGTAGCAGACCACCCATCAAAGAGATTACTGACGGCGTCAGGTACCACTTTTTCACAGGTATAGGGCGAGGAATGGTCTTGACACGGCACGGATTGTTTGGGGTACCACTCCAGTTTCTTCCAACAACTGTACCCAGAAGAGCCAAGGGGAAGGAAATGAATGCCCAGATGACAAAGACGACCACCATTGTGCCAAAAGGAATTGCAGCTAGAGACCCATAAAATATGGCAATTGTGTTCAGAACGAAACCAATTCCAAAGCACAAAAATGGAAAGAGTGATGCTGTCAGAATCATAGACTTGATCCAGCTTTTCCCTGCAATAAGAAGATAAACAGTATGACTGTTGCACTTGAAAGAGAAAAAAACAGCAAGAGAAAAAGTGTGTTGTCGTTCCATGTTTTGCCAAGTTGGATAAAAAAATAAAAACCATGCAATATGTCCCACATTACACATCAGTACTCCAACCGCCAATATGTCCCACATTACACATCAATAGATGATAAGACAAAAGATCCCAGCTTGAATTAGCTCCTTAGATGAAATAGAAGTGCCAAAAAGAAGAGGGGAAAAAGGGTCCAACAAAAGATTAGTGCCTTATAAGGATAGATATAGAATAGAAAGGAAACATACCACCATTCCGTGAGTACATTGCACCACTAACATAGCCCGAAATGAAAGATGTCAGAGCGTAACATACAATAAAAGTCGTAACAATGGATCCTCTCCTGAAAAGAATGCACACATACTATTTAAATAAAACATATTAATAAAGTAGCAAGGAAACATAGAACTCAAACAAATACTATTAGCAACCAGTGATTTCATTGCAATACTAACATGAAACTGGAAGTACCAGACAGATCCATGAAGAATTACCCCTATTACTCTACTCCAAAATAGATAGCCAACAACTACAGTTCAAAGGTATCAAGTATCCAACATACCCAACATATAACATCCCCACAATTGCCAACAGTATGACAAGGAGGACGAGCAATGCCAGCTGTGCCCCAGTACCGACAAGAGCAGAAAGTAGCACTAGGTTAAGCGGAGTCCGAAACACATCTCCATGAACAAGTTTCCAACCAGACTCTTCACTCACATCTCTTTCCTGAGAGACAAAACACTAATGATCAAGAAAAGAAACCTCAAACTTACAACTTTTTTTTTAAGATGGAATGGAAAAGCCTTGAGCTTGGTGTCTAAAGCACAAGGTCATTACCAAGGTCTCCAGGTCATCATCTTCCCGAGCATATTTGGCATAATCATTCCTTAGCGTCCGCATCAATATCATGGACACCAGACCAGTAAGAAAGATGACCATCATGAAGGAATTAAAGATGGAGAACCAATGAATCTGCACAGTGCATAACACAATTACAAACAACACACAAAAGAGAAAAATTGAATCACACAGTGCTAAATTAAATGCAAATCATTGGAGCAGATGAATAAAACCAAGAAAACAATGCAATCCAAGTAATGTCCACCTGATGCTCAAAAAAGGGGTAATCCAAGTAAACTTCAAAGCGACGAGCAAAGCTGACATTGGTTGGCTCCCATTTGACAGAATATGTCATGTCCAAGGTTCTCCCAGCCTCCAAAGGCTTTGGGCCCTCTTGAGAGATATTGACATGAATGATCTGCAAAAAGCGAGACATCAGAAAGATGAGTATATGTAGACTATCCACCAAATTTGGATGAGATGATCAAGTCACAAACCTGGTCCTTATTGTATTTGATATGAATGTTCTTATGTGTGTAAAGTACATGCTTATTATCATTGTTTCTGTCAGAATGTAGCTCACCAACAAAACCTATAACACAGACAAATCACAAATTGATACCACTTTTTTTTTCCAATTTTTTGCCAAGAAAATTAAGGCAGAGAGAGAAGTACATACCCCACAATGGCAGGTCATCTGAAAAATATTCAACAAACCGGAAACAAAAGAAGATAAAGGTCAAAACAAAAACCCAATTCAAAATAAACTAAATAAAGCAACAGAAGACGGAACATCTGAAAAAAGAAAAAAGCAAAAAAAAAGTTCAGTGCTGAAACAGAAGTAGGTTTAAATCAACACAGCCAGATAAAATTTAAGGTCAACAGGAATGTGGCGATTAAACAATAAATAGGAGCGTATATTTTACAATAACATAAACAACTTCCAGAAGAAATCTTCCATAAGTTAATCACAGATTGGTGAAGCCTCACCAACAATATACAATGCTACATTATAAGAGGGAGAAAATGGTTTATTTTCACCTAGCCTTTGCAGAATGCACAAGCAAATCAATGAACCAGATACGCACATTGCTAGGACACAATGTTGTACATTAAACGTGGGACAATGGTTTATTACACCTTGCAGTTTAAGTAATATTTTACTGTCAAATTGTTCACTTCCCATTACTACGGAATGCAAAGCTCTTAAAAGATGAAGCAATGCTTACAATTCAATGATGCATTTGGCGTAAAATGCAAAAGTATTTTAAAAGAAGAGCATGGCCAGATCAACGATACTTCTCTTAGATTTTCACTGGTCTATCTTAGTACAATTTCCTAAAGTTGCTTTTGTGGTTGATGGCTCCTTTTCTTCATACAAAATAGGAGGATATTTTCTCATTGTTTGTTTGCAAAGCCTAACAAATAGGGATAAGAAATCCAAGGTAGCAATAAGGTCTACGTTCACATCATTTTCCTAGACCCTACTTGTGAGATTACACTAGGTATCTTGTAGCAAACCCAAGAAAAGGGATTCAAAATCATGCAGGTGTGTCATGATAAAGTAGATAAGCCAAGTATAAGTTAAGTTTCTAATTCCCACATAACAAGAATAGTAGGATAATGCCCAAGGAATTAATTGTAAAATCATCCATCAACTCTCTAATTATTTAGAAACTTGTTTCTCTCTTTGCAACCATGAAACCACATCAAACATGCATAAGCACTGATGTAATTTTTTACAAGTGACTATCAGTTACCACTTCAAAGACTGCAACAACAATACAGAAGCATACCATCCAAAAAATAATGTATTTGTTGTAAAATCTTCAGGAATTTGAACCAATAATTATATTCTAATCAGCATCTTGGGGGAAAATGTTAATCAGCATTGCAATATTAGGATTTCTTACGAACAAAATGCACTCGATGTTTTTGCAGGGGATCTTCATATCATAAGAACATACAAAGAATAAAGTTGTAACATACCAATGAAGAATTCAAACCAATAATTGTTTTCAATAGCATCCTTGAATTGCTTGACCTTCGCTTCGTCAAGCTCAAGCTCACAAATGCTACCCTTCTCCACGTTTTCTATCAAACACAGAGAGTCCATGTAAACCTCAAATCAAACAAGAATAACAAGGAGCAACAGTGAAGGGGATTCACATACTTTGAAACTTTATGTCAATCTGACTATCAATAAGCTCGTTTCCACCCAAAACTTCACCAAGTCCACCCCATTTGTGAGAACCAGATGCATGACAAAATGGAAGGCTGTAATAGTTGTATGTTTCCTGTGGGTTATTGTAGGGCCCAACTTTATTTACCCACAAGGTAACTGGGTCATCTGGCTGATACTGTTGAACAAAGCATAGGGGTCAGGAAAAAACATTTGCATACACGAAGTCCTTGGAAAGAAACAAAAAGCACAAGCATAATGCAATAATACATCCACTTAATTATGCATATTTAATACTTCTTAGAAATTCATAGTAAACAAACATGAGATTAAATATTTCTCCTCTTTAGTAGATTTTCTAGTTCCATAATCGCAAAAGTGAACAAAATGCAGAGCAAAGAAGCATACAAACTTGTGTTGCTTAATATGCAAGAAAAATGAAAGGTATACTAGTAGGACTGTTCAAAACCAAATCGAAACCAATAATGCTAATCAAAAAAAGTTACTGGTTTATGGTAATGGGTAATTGATTTAACGGTTTCAGTAACGATTTAGATATTTTTTGTGAGTAGTTCTTAATGTGTTAAGGTTTTTCAAAAGGATTAACTGATAACTCGATAACAAATAAATTAATAAATAATATTTGTACCAGTCAGTATATAAAGTCATGTCGTTGACTAATGATTTTGTTTCATACTTTTATTTCTGGTTGTCCCAAACTTTCAGTTATTCTACAATGTATAAGTATTTGCTTTTTGAGAAAGACAAAATCAGTCAACTCATGTGCATGTGTCACCTTGTTTCCAAGTGATTTTCAATGATTTGTTTGTGTGTCAAATTTTACCTGTTAAACTAATAACCGAACCAATAACGATCCACAACCAATAAGCAATAAGTTAATATCTTAATATTCTATAACAGTTTAGCATGTCATAAACCAATAACCTATAAATCATGCTCATAAACTTCAAAACCGAACCAACCAATACGTAGTCTTAGGTTTAGGGTAGACGTCTTAACCTAACACCACAAATGAGAAAAGATACCCCAAAATACAGATGCCTTAACCACATCTGTGCGTTAGGTACCACTAAGTGCTAGAGCTGAATAAAATGGAACTGTTCAAATGAACCAAATACTCCTAAATAGAAAATCCTAGACCCTTAACCTCACAAAAGGAACAAGTATATCCTGCTCAAAGCTTTAGCTCCTTGTTTTAATGAGAAAAGATCAATAGATCCAAATCAACAGACTTTTGGAAAAGGAAGAAGATGAACTAGAGCAGAACTCCAGATAAAGTGCGTAAGGCTTAAGCTCTGTCAATGCTTAAGCGAAGATTGAGCAAGCATCGCCTGAATAAAATCCCTGAGCCAGAAACTAGATGTAAAGGAAAAACAAAGAGAGAGATTTCATTTCAAACAGACATATACGACCTCTGAGCAAATCTTTGAAATTCACTTCCTGTGCCAAATTTAGGTCAAGAAACCATTTTAAAATGAAAGTAAACCCATATTTAACCCATAAAAGCACAGCAATTTAAATGTGGATTCCTTTTATAAACCCATTTCTTAATGATGACACATCTGAACCATAATAGGTTGGGCCAGTTGAGGGGATTATTATAACATGCAGTTTGATTTTGTCAGCGCTTAAATCACCACTCCTGTCCATTATAGTATTATAAAGGAACCGAAACGACATCTAATCCGACATACTTTGATCGCAATTTAAAAATTTTAAACATCATTCAGTAGGAATCACAATTAACTAGAGGCAAACACAAGAATATAATAGAATGATCTTCGCTTTAAGTGAAAGAAGAATAAAAGCCTCTTACAGTGCAAGTCATGCAGAACTATAGTTGGTACAAAGAGAAAAGACTCTCAACCTAAACTATAGAACGTACAAGAATATCCATGACAAAGTTTACAAGAACAAACCTCAGCTCAGAAGATAAATGGTTATGAAAAGATAAAATCGATGAAGACTGCAGACCAATCAATAAACAAGTTTTACAGTACATGTGCCATCAACTATGGATTTTCAATTGCAAGACTCTCTGGCACCACTGCAAATCCACTTCAATGGCCTAATAGATACCCACTCTACCAGGTCCACCAGTCCACTAATTAGCTTTTTTATAAAACAGAAGCAACCTGAAGCTACAGTTGTGAGTACTTTAACCTTGTTCATCAACAATGTAGCACATTGGTCTAATCAATTCACTCCTTCCACCATCTGATCAGCTATACAATAAAGCCATTTAATCTACACTAGAAGGCATGAACTTACTTTCCTTATTTGATAGTTGATCTCTCCATCCTAAGGTGTCATCAACAATGTAGTCCCACTTGTCTAGTTGCTCTGAATTCATCCAATCAGCAGCACATTGAAATTATCTTTAATCTGAACTAAAAAGGATCACCTTTTTAAGCCTTTATTGACCATTTCATCCTAAAAAGTTGAGTTCCACCACTATGCCAATTCACAATCAATAGACAAGATGAAAGAGAGCTGCAACCATTTCACTAATCAAGCTTAACTGATAAAGAGGCACATAGAAATATAAGCTCAGCTCTGTCTTTGATGAATAAAATTAAGAAAAATAAATTCTTTCCATATCTTAGGCAGTGCAGTTACGTGTCATCTGCATAAGGTAACCAGCGTGATCAAATCCTCCTCAGAACAGCCGCCAAGGCACATTCTGAAGGACCTGTTAGTAGCTTTACTTGACTATTACAACATCAGCACGCATAACAAGCATTACACTTACGAAACACAATTATCATATGAAACACAGCCGTATGAAAAATTTGAGATCAAGCGCAAAAGAAACGCCTTGGAGATCTAAAGTCAAACCATTACTTTGCACTAATAAAACGGTGATTAAACGCATCACTTCGCATCAAATCTACCAAAACGAGGAAAATTTTCGGAATCAGGGAAGCAAATACACAAACAAGATCTTCGCAATTGGAGTAGCCCATAGATCTGAACAGCATGGGGATGCCTCCAGCGAAAAAGAAAGAAAAAGGATGTGTAGAGCTTAAAAATCAAGAAAGCCAACAGAAATTAGGGTTTTCCGCGTTCTTGGTATCGAACATTTTACCTTGTGATCGGACTCGGAAGCAAGAGCCGGCGAGACGACGAGCAAAGCGGCGAGGAAGAAGAGCAATGTTAGTGATCGGGCGGTGGGCCGCATCATAATCGCCGGCGACGATAGGAATGGCGCGTGAGAAATGAGACGGGGGGATCCGACCCAAAGTGGTGAACGAATTATGTAGAATTAGACGATGATCTGATTTCAAGAGACTCAACGAGGGGAGCAGCAGCACACTATTAAGAGGAGTTTATTTATCAGCTTTCCTAAACAAAATAAAAAATCTACAATAAAATGCTCCATTTTAAGGATATTTGCATTTATATTTTTATTTTTTTCAAAAAAAAGAGAGAGAAAAAAAAATCAGCTCTACTATGAACCGCTGAATGACAAGAGGAAAAAAAAAAAAAAACACAACAACAATACGAAAATACTTGACTCATCTAGCAATGAGGAATTTTAGTAATAATATAACAAAAATCCCGTAATTAGTATAATTATGGGATAAGTAATTATTTGGTCAGGTAATTGGATGTACTTATTTAATGTAGATTAATTTTTTTTTAATTTTTCTAATTAGTCAAATATATTTTTTTAAAGTTCATTAACTATGAAAGATAAAATTGAAAGAATAAGGTCATTTATGCATTGATCTTGCGCGATGACATTTATTAAGGACCATCTATTTATAATACGACAACATCTAAAAGGGACCAGAGAAAGTGATTGACAGGGTGTAATTACACTCTTCAGTTCGCAGAGGAAGGTTGTGCATTGCTGCTAATTACGTGATGTAATTATATGTTACTTATCTTGTAATTTCTTTCTTTTATTTTTATCTTATTTTTATATTTTCATTTTAATTTGTTTTTTATTTTGATTAGTATAAATTCTTTTTTTTTATTATTCTATTGTTTCTAAAATTTTATTTTATTTTATAATATGTATTTTGATTCCTTCTCATTCTCAACCTTTATATGTCATGTGATTTCATGCAATTTATCATATTATCTTATTTATTATTTATTATATATTTATTTCTTTCATTAACATGATTTTATTAGCTTTCTAATATTTTTGAACTAAAGTTGAATTTATTGTTGGATGAAGTTATTAATATACTTATTTTTTCTTCTAAATTATATTTATGTATGTTATATTTAATTTGGCATAAGCGTATTATGTTAATTTTTCTATTTTGAATTTAAAACTTATGTTATATTTTTAGTTTTATTTGTTTTTATAGTATTGACTTGATATTTCACATTACAAGCCATTAATTTTTTAGTTTATTAGTTTGATTTTTTTTAAAACAATTTTACTATGAAACTATATTTATAATATTTAATATTTTTGTCAAACATGCATTTCACGATGTTCACTTAGGGTTTATAATTAATTTTAATTGAAATATGCTAATTTTAAAAATATAAAATAATTTTTTCATAATATTAGTTAAGAATATACATTTCCTAATTAATATATTTTCAAAAGACAATATATGTCTTAAAATTTTAATTTAATATTATTTATAAATACCTTTATTTGTTGCATATAAATTTTTTATTTTAGATAATTATTTTTTATTTTTAAAGTTTAATATAACCTCATAACGAGACTCGTATAACCAAACAATACATTTGTAATTACACTATATTATAATAGACAAACAGGATAGAATATTACACCAAATTTCAATTATTTGGGTGGCTTCCAAACAGACCCCAATGTAATTTGAAAATGTTTGCAAAAAGATTCATCTGTATCTTATTGTTTTATGTTTGATGTAGAGTGTTCTTATTGGTTGATCTTTGACTTCAATTAATCAAGAGTCATTCAAGTAATACGATATTGTCATACTATTGTATCATTAAGGAAATCAATTAAGAAATATGCAATTGAATGGGTGAAAACTATATTGCAATAAACTTTAATTTCCTAAAAAACATATAATATTTTCATCTTAGTCTGAGTACTTATTTTTTTATTTTTTATTTATTTTATTTTTAACTGTATTTTTTCTGAAATTATATGTCAGTTATTTTTAATACATACTATAAATTTATGAAAATTAATTTGTTTACTCCATTCTTTTCTTTTTAGTTGTCATAATATTTATTTTTATAGTCAAATTATATAAATTTTGACTAGCATTTGAAGGTGTATTCTTTTATTATATCGATATGAAAAAGTTGCAAATAATAATAATTTCTGTATAGTTTTAAATATCTAAAATTTTATTTTATAATATTAAATTAATTTTTGAAGGTGTATTCTTTTATTATATCGATATGAAAAAGTTGCAAATAATAATAATTTCTGTATAGTTTTAAATATCTAAAATTTTCTTTCATAATATTAAATTAATTTCATCTAATTTAATTTTATAAATCAATTAATTAATTTTTTAAAAACAAAATATGACAATTAAAAAAAAAAACGAAAGAAATTTTTAATCCAAAAAGTTTTCACCATGTCAACTTTTCCCGCTTCCCAAGCCCCTAGTATTGGGATGCCCTATGTTATTGCCCATTTTTCCACAATTGAAATGTGAACAAGGACTACATCAAATACAGTAAGAAAAGCCATATTCTCAAAGGATGATTTACTAGTGATGCTTACTTTATTAGTTTTATTTTATTTTTTTATGAAAAATCTCATAAAACACATGATTTGTAGGAATATTGATTTAATTTTATTAGTTTAATAGTGTAATCACGTATTTATGAAATACAGATTACACTTAAATAGTTAGTCTATAGTCGAGTAGATATTATAAAAATTTGTTTGCTATTTGCAAAAGAACACTTCACTAGAATCTTCATAGAAACTTTTTAGGAATTGAGAGAGAAGAAGGAAAAGAGAATGTAATGTTATGTTCTCCTTCTATTTTTGATTGAGTCTTTTTATAATTATAAATATAAATAGTTGCATCACTTCTCTTTTAAATAAACATATAACAAATATAAATATTATTT
>JAPFFP010000001.1:31418097-31433032 GCA_026153255.1 Solanum medicagineum
TCTTTTCAGCGAATAATGGCGGTACAGTACAAGATTCCTGACTATGTTCACATATCGCAAGATTGTAGGCACCTTCTCTCTCGCATATTTGTTGCCAATCCAGCAAGGGTATGCTCTCTTCTATCTCTATTGGGTGTGTTCTAGTGGAAATTTGCTTGCATTATTAATGGGCTGACAATGTTATAGAGATTTTACATTACTGTCACCCTATGGGGTCTATGCATTTGGTATTTTGCTGTCATTTTCATCTTACTCCAGCCACACACATTTGATAGATTATCCTCCAATCAGGTCATCAATGTTACGATATATATATCCTAGATTGCCCTTATCTGGAACCAAAACTTTGAACCTTGATATGATGGAAAATTACGTCGACCTTCCAACACTGTTTATTGCTTGATCTGAGCTTCATCCTTGGTCCCAGTAGTAACACGTTCGCTCTGGAAGTGAGATGTACACATGTACTTATTTAGATGAATGCTACTAGATAATCTTTTTCCATGGTTCTTTGTTTAGTCCTCCAACTTACATTGAGTTAAGGTTGAGGAGTACCACAAATTGCTTGTGCTATTAATTAAGCAGCGTTGTTTAGTCCGTCCGATCTTATTGTACTTACTTGCCTTGCTCTTAAACGGTCAGTTCCCGCTGAAATGATGACACTATCTTCTAATAGCCTGTGGCCACCTCAAAACCACTGGTGTTGGGGTACTCATTTTCTTAATTCAGATGATACTGTATTAGTTATTACTTCTAACACTCTTACATGCCATAAATAAAAAATATTTGCACTAATATTAAATTTTTGTTTCTCTTCTCACGGTGTTCTTACCAATATTTAGGGGGTGGAGGTGGGGGTGAAGAAAAATGGGCTTGTCTAAATAAGCAGGTTTATTTTTGTAGAGAATCACAATCAAAGAGATCAAGACGCACCCATGGTTCTTGAAGAATTTACCTAGGGAATTGACCGAAGCAGCACAGGCAGCTTATTACAGAAAAGGAAACCCGACATTTTCACTTCAGAGTGTGGAGGAGATCATGAAAATTGTGGAAGAGGCAAAGGCCCCTCCTCCAGTTTCCCGTTCAGTCTCAGGTTTCGGCTGGGGAGGTGAAGAAGAAGAAGAGGAGAAGGAAGGAGATGTAGAAGAAGAAGGGGAGGAGGAGGAAGATGATGATGAAGAAGACGAATATGACAAACAAGTGAAGCAAGCACATCAAAGCTTAGGGGAAGTTCGTCTCTCCTAAGCGTTAATTATCTTCCTTGCTCGCTGAGAACTGTGGACACAAATAGGCCTATTTATGTCTTTGGCATTTCCTGGTTGTGTAAAAGTTGTTTCACCTAGGCCTACTTGATCCTTTTTGCTTGTAGAAAACTATAGCTTTTAAGTGTGGCATTTCCTGGTCGTGTCATGACTTTCTTTTTTCTGTTGTGTGGAACTTAAAAGAAGTCTGTAAATTTCGAGTTTTGAGGCGACCAAGCTTGTGAATTATATTTCCCTTAGACAAAAGGCATTAATGTACTGAAGTTGGACCTCAAATGAGTCTTTTGAGTTACAATTAGCAGGTGACTTGGTAAGTTTTGTTGTATGCATACAGTGGTTGTGATGGTCTTGCAGTCTTATTTGCCTTTTATTATGGGTTTCTAATTTATGCTCGGAATTTTCTTCTAATTTAGATAGATTTTCTGCTATTACCTGTTCTTTCTTGTACTTTTATTACTTTTTTTAGTAGATTGTTTTTGTCTTGAGCCACGGGTCTATATGAAACTCACCCCTCTACCTCCGAAGTAGGGATATGGTATGTGTATTGTTTATCCTTTTCAAACCTTATTTTGTGGGATTACAGTGATTTTAGATTTTAATTAAGCAGAGTTCAATATTTGATATAATAATCCAAAATATGGCTGCTAAATTGGAGTAAAGCAGGCCGTTCTTTTGTTAAGAAAAAATGGTTGCAAACACTCAAGAGTGAAAGCAAGGTAGAGAAATATGAGATTCCAGCTCAATTTTACACTTTCAAGAGCAGTCACATCTGTATTTTTCAATGTTATATAGGAAGGAGTGGAGGTCGCGAATTAGAGTAGCAGACTAATAGATTAGTAAGGTTAGGTTGATGTCTGGCCGTGGAGTATAATAGGATAGGAGGTTTAGTCGTGCCTTTGTATCGTGTTTTGTCATTAGTCATGTTATATATGTTGACATTATCGTATTTGCATACTATCATATCATGTGCATTTCGTCATTAGTTGCTCTTTGTGTTTCCTTTTCTTTCCTTTCAATTTTTCCATATCTAGTTTATTTTGCTTATGGATTTTTGAGACGAGGGCTTCCAGGAGGTAGTGGCAAGGTCTGCGTACACTCTACCCTCTCCAGACTCCACTTGTAAGATTCCACTATGTATGTTGTTGTTCTCTCTTTCAATTTGTTTATCTCTTTCAATTTGTTTATCCCAGTTTGACATGATACAAAATTTTAGAACATAAAACGGACGGAGTGTAACAGTTGCTTTCTTGGGTTCAATATATTGGTTTATTACTATTCAAAGATTCCACTGAAAGTAGAGTGTGGAAAAAGGCAAACCTATCATACTGTTTTTGCTATTTATTCTTCAATCTTTTGTATGATTGCAACTTGGATCTTCTGATTCAATAATTGGAAACAAGCGCAATCATGACAGCGTAGAATCTTTTCTTCTTTTCCCACAGCGAGAAAGGTTGTTTTCTCTTTATGAAAAATCAACTTAACATGGATGATGTTTCATATTGTTTGGCACGTGACCGAGATTGAAGCATGCAAATGGCAGTAAAACTTTTTAATCCCTATAACATTGTCTACCCAAACAAAGGAATTAGAGTGACTTTCATGTGATGTGCTGTACGTAATAAGCAAATAGTTCACGAGATATGATCAAAGGTTCAGTTCAAACGC
Source organism: Solanum medicagineum (assembly GCA_026153255.1). Classification (NCBI taxonomy): domain Eukaryota; kingdom Viridiplantae; phylum Streptophyta; class Magnoliopsida; order Solanales; family Solanaceae; genus Solanum; species Solanum medicagineum. The sequence goes on from JAPFFP010000001.1 coordinate 31,421,025, forward strand.
ATAAAACAATCATTTTAGATCAAATGTATTCATCTTTTTCATGTGCAAGTTGAAAGTACTTCGTACATGGTGACTGGTTCGAGGGTGGGGGAGGGTGCAATATAGAAAGTTGAAAGCAAGGAGTTGCTCAAAGGGAAAAGAGCCATCTTTGCATAAACGAACTAAAAACAAAATAAAACAAATTGAAACGGTAAGAGTATAAAATGTTCAAATATTAGAGCACACAATATATTAAGTACGTAATAACTAATAAGTAGTAAATGAACAAAAATAATATTACATATTTCTTCGATATCTATTCCATAACATTTGAGCTTATTTTCACTCCAATATTACATGATTTGTTCGATTCACCATAACTGCATATTAGCTCTATCTCACACTTATTGTACATAGATACATATCTCCCAGACGCCGACTGAAGTACTGAACTAACAAGATACAGTAAATTTCAAGAAATTGCACTAGTTTCAACTTCCTAATGTAGAAGGTAAATGAAACATCATAAACCACTTTAGGACAGCATCAACAAAAGGATATCAGAATTCCAGCGTCTGCATTTACTTCTCCAGACACAAGAAATTTGATTGAGAATTATTTTGTTAACAAAAATCAGGGTTGCTTTGCCTGTGGTGATCTCCAGCATTTCTTCATTTTGCTATTCTGGTTGACTCCTTGAGCAACTCAAGTAACTTTCTGGTCTCGGTCAAAACACATTCCCTATCAAACAGCGCAGACACAACAGCCACACCTTTAAGGTTTGGGACCCCTAATCCCATTACAGCCTGTGCATTAGAGATCCCTATGCCGCCAATGGCTACAACTGGTAATTTGGATGATAGACAAACAGTCTTTAGACCATCCAAACCAATTGTCTTATTGTTCTCTTTGGTATTGGTTGGATATACACCACCAGAGCCAATATAATCAGCCCCATCTATCCATGCTTGCTGAGCTTGCTCCGGTGTTTTGCATGATACACCAATGATTTTGTCCGGCCCAAGAAGAGCCCGTGCAACACGAGCAGGCATGTCAGACTGGCCAATATGAACACCATCAGCATCACTAGCAAGAGCTACATCAATCCTGTCATTAATCAGCAGAGGAACACCATGAACTCGGCATACTTTTAAGCAAGATTTTGCTGCTTCCAGAAAATCACCAGTTTCAACCTCCTTTTCCCTGCAGTTGTAATCAAGAAAGTCCACACCAAAATATAATCCATTTCTACAAATGGTGGTAAGATATTCAAGAATAAAATGCTCCAGATGTGAGTTGTGACAAATATGTAGAGAAGGGTATAATTCTTAGTAAAAGTATCCTTTTTCTATAAATTCTGTGCTAAAGTTAAACTAGGCATATAAATTGAAATGGAGGGAGTAGCTTATAAACATCCATAAGTCTGACACCTGAAAAATCTTGCAGAGTTCAATTTTTTTTTTTTTTGGTGGGGAACTTGCAGAGTTCACATTTTTTTAAGGAAAAAAAAAAAGAAGAGGAGCCATTTGATCTAGAGTCCATTGGGCATTACTTAAATGCCTCTCAAGTTTGAGGAGATAATGTCAATAGGTTAATGATTCTACTGCAAAAAAACGCCGAATATGCAATTTAAAATCAGTCAGCCAATTTAGTTGTTTATTGTCAGTTCTGTTTGAAGACATTATTTGCTATTAACCGTGTTCAGTCTTGCATCGACTGAAAGAACGGGTCTTAGTCTCCTTATATGCTCTTGGGCTATTTCCCCAAAATCCAAATGATCTATCTTTTAAAATTGAGTTAGGCCACAGGTCAATTTCTTCACATGGTATCACAGTTAAGAAACATCAATCCCTGTGGTTATGTTTTTCAATGTTGGGACCTACCATATTATGTTATTCACACTCCAATTATCCAGCCATGCATGTGCGATGGGGGCCTTCCAAATTAGTTGAGCATGAAATCCTACTGTATTAGAATATTGATATGTAGAACTTGTGATAGTCCTAATATTTATAGATCTCTCCACTCTAGGTTTAGTAAAATACAGTCCTCGGGTTCTTTCTTACTCAGAGGAATCAAAAGGAGGAATGAGAGAGGGAAAGAAAGTGAACCAATTTCAAAGAAGCCACAACCTCAGCTGAATAATGGAGGCACCTCCTTCAATGGCAGCCTTTACTGCATCAACTATTGAACGACCCCACTTTTTGTTCATCCTGGAGTCAGTAACAGCATAGAGAAAGAGATCACAAGGATCAAAAGGTCGTCGCTGAACATTACTCTTAAGCTTCAAAAGATGATCCATAGGACCTTGACGCCCACCTCCAATGGCGATGTTCTTACTATAAGACAGGGCCGCTTCAACATAGCGTTTAGCTAGCTGGTAAACGCCCAAAAATTATAAAAGAAAAGATGCATCATTTGGCAAATAAGTCTGAATCAAATGAAGCAATGAGCAAATTCCATAATCAACAGAGAATCCAACAACACTCTTTTCGAATGTCACTGTTACAAAATCTGTATAATAATGTACATAGATAGTATAGGGATTTGATAGATAATATAGTTGATTGTTAGGGATTTGAATATTTTAGTTACCATAGTTAGCTTATTTAGTTTTCTTAGTTAGCTTGTCCCTCCATGTATTTATATCATTGTTCTCTTTGAACAATAGACAAGTTATTCTCTCCATGTCTTATCAATAGCATGGTATCGGAGCCATTACTGCCTTTTTGAGGTGAGTTATCTCCCTCACAGCTTTAGAGTCAGTTTCTATCTTAAAGGTCAAGTTCTCTCTTTCTAGGTTGGTTGTTCACAATACAGTCTCTTTCCAGTCAGTTCTTTTTTGGAAATTAACGGAGTTGCTGAATATTTTGAGCCTATCTCTACCAGTTTTTTTTTTCGATCACTGGAATTTCAGATTCCATTGCGGCCTGGCTTTCGGACGACTTCATTATTTTGAAATTCTTCGATTTCGGTTGTTGCTGGTTCAAATCCCCTTTCTGAAGCTTAATTGGTTCTCTATCCAGAACCTTTGGCTATTCATTTTTTAGTTTCTTGTTACTCCGTGAACTGCTGGGTATTCCAGCCATCTAAACACTGTTTTGGGATATTTTGATTTTCTCTGGATTGCTCTATTTGTGAGTTTGGCAATATGGTTTTGGTTTCAGCAGAAGAATTTGCTAAAACCTCTCATCAGAAACCATTGAAGAAACCCATTACTGTTAATGCTTTTATGGAGTCAGATAAGACATGCCTTATGACGTCTTCAAATAAATGGGTGATTGATTCAGGTGCAACAAATCACATGACAGGTAATCCTAATATGTTTTCTAGCTTTCAGTCACACAAAGTGCCCTCTCCTGTTACTGTAGCTGATGGATCAACTTGTAGCATTGTTGGATCCGGAATTGTGAAACCAACATCCTCTATTACCCTATCATCTGTATTGAGTTCACCAAAGTTGGCCTTTAATTTGATTTCTGTTAGCAAAGTGACCAGAGAGCTTAATTGTTACATTTTGTTCTTTCCCGACTATTGTCTGTTTCGTGATCTTAAGACAAATCAGGCTATTGGTAAAGGACATGTATTTTGTATATCCTTGATAGAGCCTCGATTAATTGCCTGCTCTAGTGTTATTTCTCCATTTCAAACACATTGTCGATTGGGACATCCTTCTTTACCTGTATTAAAAGAAGTTATATCCTCAGCTTCAGAATAATTCTACATTGGAATGTGAGTCATGTCGATTTGCAAAACATCATCGTAACTCATCAAGTCCAAGAATCAATAAGCGGGCTAAGTCGGCTTTTGAATTAGTTCACTCTGATGTTTAGGGACCATGTCCGATCGTCTCCAAAACTGGACACAAGTATTTTGTCACTTTTGTAGATGATTTCTCTTGGATGACCTGGATTTATTTTATGAAGAGTCGTTTTGAAGTATTCACTCATTTTTGTGCCTTTTGCGCTAAAATTAAAACTCAGTTCAGTGCTTCTGTGCGTATTTTAAGAAGTGACAATGCTAAAGAATACATGTCAGAATTGTTTCAGTCATATATGAGACAACATGGTATTCTTCATCAGTCTTCATGTGTTGATACACCTCAAAATGGAGTTGCTGAAAGGAAGAATAGACATCTACTTGAGACAGCTCGAGCATTTTTGTTCCAAATGAAAGTTCCCAAACAGTTTTGGGCAAATGCAGTTTCTACAGCTTGTTTTCTGATCAGTCGCATGTCATCTACTGTGCTTGTTGGTAATGTGCCCTATAGTGTTCTTTTTCCAAACAAGCCACTATTTCCGGTGGAACCTAAGGTGTTTGGGAACACTTTTATGTTCAAGATATTCGACCATCAGTTACCAAGTTGGATCCCAAAGCCTTGAAGGGTGTTTTCTTGGGATAGTCTCGCCTTCTGAAAGGATATCGTCGTTACTCTACTGAACTAGGAAAATATTAGGTGTCAACTGATGTTGCCTTTGCGGAGGTTACACCATTCTTCTATGCACCTCCCATTTCTACGAGCCAAGGGGAGGAAGATAAGTGGCTAGTGTACCAGGTTACTAGGGCCACACCAGAATTAGCAGATGATGTTTCACATACACCGCGTAGTTCTTCAGTTGAGCACCAACTAACACTAGTTCCATCTACTCTAGCAAGACCGCCGATTGTTTAGGTTTTTTCTAGGAGGTGAGATGCTAACGATACCTCTTTTGCACCAGTTCCTTCATCATCAGATCCTGTTCCAAGTGATCCTCCAGACAATCTTGACCTTCCTATTGCTATTCGCAAAGGTACACGCACTTGCAAATCCACATACTCCATTGGTAATTTTGCTTCCTATGATCAGTTATCTCCTGCATCTAGATCTTTGATTGCATCCCTAGACTCTACTTCCATACCCAAACTGTTAAGGAGGCTTTGAATCATTTTGGATAATGTGAAGCAATGCTTGACGAAATACATGCCTCAGAGGAAAACCACACTTGGGATTTGGTGGATTTACCTAGTGGAAAGAAAGTAGGAGGAAGCAAGTGGGTCTTCACAGTCAAAGTTAATCCAGATGGCTCTGTGGCAAGACTTAAGGCTAGACTTGTGGTCAAAGGATATGCTCAGACTTATGGGGTGGATTATTCAGACACCTTCTCTCCGGTTGACAAACTCACTTCTGTCCGCTTGTTCATTTCTCTAGTTGCTTCTGAGAATTGGCCATTGCATCAGTTGGATATTAAAAATGCATTCCTTCATGGTGATCTCCACGACAAGGTTTATATGGAGCAACCACCTGGTTTCGTTTCTCAGGGGAAGTATGGAAAGGTTTGTCGCTTGAAGAAGTCCTTATATGGCTTGAAACAGCGCCCTCGAGCTTGGTTTGGAAAATTCAGTAAGGTAGTTCAAGATTTTGGATTGAAGAAGAGCAAATGTGATCATTCAGTCTTCCATAGACAATCTGCGTCTGGAACTATTCTCCTTGTTGTAAATGTCAATGGCATTGTCATTACAGGGAGTGATTTTGTAGGAAGCTCTTCTCTCAAGTCTTTGTTACATACTAAGTTTCATACAACGGACTTAAGACAACTGAAATACTTCTTGGGAGTAGAAGTATCTAGAAGTAGGAAGCATATTTTCATATGTCCGAGAAAGTATATTCTTGACCTACTGGCAGATACCGGAAAGTTAGCAGCCAAACCCTGTGGTACTCCAATGGTTCCCAATACATCTTATTAAAGATGATGGTGACCCTTTTGATGATCCGGAGAGATATAGAAGGTTGGTTGGGAAGTTAAACTACCTTACTGTTACTCGTCCCGATATTGCTTTTGCGGTAAGTGTTGTTAGCCAATTCATGACTGCACCTACGGTCAAACATTGGGAAGTTTTGGAACAGATCCTATGTTACTTAAAAGGAGCTCCTGGACTGGGCATATTATATAGAAATCACAGTCATACTCGTGTGGAGTGTTTTGCAGATGCTGATTGGGCGGATCCAAAATTAATAGAAGATCTACTAAGGGTTATTGTGTTTTTGTTGGAGGGAACCTATATCATGGAGGAGTAAGAAGTAGGGTGTTTTATCATGATCTAGTGCAGAATCTGAGTATAGAGCTATGTCACAATCTACATGTGAGATTATGTGGATACATCATCTTTTATCTGAAATTGGGATGAAGCATCATACCCCAGCAAAACTCTGGTGTGATAATCAAGTTGCTCATCATATTGCCTCAATTCTGGTGTATCATGAAAGAACCAAACATATTGAGGTTGATTGTCATTTTATTCGTGAGAAGATTCGGGAGAACTTGATTTGCACTGGCTATGTGAAGACAGGAGGACAACTAGCTGACTTATTTACAAAAGCATTGCATAGAACTCGAGTTGACTATCTTTGTAACAAGCTGGCCATGATCAATATCTATGCTCCAGCTTGAGGGGGAGTGTTACAAAATCTGTATAATAATGTACATAGATAGTATAGGGATTTGATAAATAATATAGCTGGTTGTTAGCGATTTGAATATTTAGCTACCATAGTTAGCTTATTTAGTTAGTTTGTCCCTCCATGTATTTATATCATTGTTCTCTTTGAATAATAGACAAGTTATTCTCTCCATGTCTTATCAATAAGAGTCACGAACCCACATTTTTTTAAAATGGAGGAAGTTGGTTGGGGGGTGAATTGACTACCTGATGTCAGAGTTATTTGATGTACTTTGGCCCCTCCTCGCACTGTCTCATTAGAGGTACATACAGGAGAGGCAAACAAAGAACAGAACATTGTTTGTAAGGCGTTGATACTTACACCTGAAGCGATTGTTCAGAGCGTGGACTAGTTTGTAGGAATTGCAATGCAAGGACTTTTATGCCATGAAAAATTATGCAAGGTTTCTTAAAGGCAAATAATAATGGAAATTTCTATATTGTTATGTAGTCTATACAGAGAATATTTTAGTGTTCAGATACACATTCTTATTTCACCTTTTATTCTACATAAAAAAATACAAAGAATCCCAGTGTGAAGCTTAATATCGCAAACCAAAAGCTGCATCTATCATGTAGTGCTTTGTACCAGAGGTTAAAATTGTAGTACTAGTTATGCAGAATTTATATTACTGCTGCAGAGTTTTATGTTCCAAAATAAATCTTGTATTAGTTAATCAGAATTTTATGCTTGGGTTTTATTTTCTTATGCGGTCATCCATGCGACCCTTAAGTGTCTAGTCTATGGAAACCTCATGACAGACCTGATATATCCCAAACCTTTCAAGTTTCTTTATACCATAAAATCCTGACCTTTGTGCCAATGTACAATCTGCTTTGCAGTATTTTACAGATTCCCATATATCAAGCTGGCATACTAAGTCAATTACCTTAACAGCAGAAAGCATTTGAGAACCCTTTGCTAGTTCAGCTGCAACAGCAGAAGCCAAAGTGCAGCCAGTTCCATGAGTATTTGTCGTCATTATGCGTGACGACCGAAACTCATAAAAATCATTCCCTATAGAAATAATTGAAAAGACCATAACATGTATGAGCCCATGTACGCATCCAAGAACCATGCAAACTTTCACATACAAATGAAAACAAGCATACAGTAAACTGCCAAAGATCTCACGAAATTACTAGACATACCATCATAAAACACATCCACAGCATCAAGGGAAACAGGGAGGTCACCTCCTTTCACAAGTACATTTCTGTCAAAGAAATTAAAAGATGTTAACACATCAGAAGACAAAATGCTCCGTGGAAACTCAGCTGTAACATAAAATAAAACAAAGAGAATCCACAATACACATCTTCCCTAATTGCATTAGTTTTTATTTTTACTTTTTGTAGATCTTCCCTAATTGCACTACACTCTGAACTTGTATGAAAAACATGAACTAATCCAGCATAAGCGTTGCAGGGCTTTATTCTATTTTTTATTCCCGAAGTACTGAACAATTTTAAACCTTCAAATATGTAAAGAGCATTATCCTTCTGTTTTAAATGCTGGGCATTCTTCTCCCATTCTCATTGCCCCAAGTCAAGGAGAAACTGGAGAAGGATTGAAGTTATTCTGTTTAGAGCACTCAGAAATGAGCCTCTAAAACTCCTTTTCAAGCAACTATAAGTTCCCTTTTTTAAAAAAAAAAGGTAGTACATATGTAATTATATATATAATCACCACAAAGCTAGTGCAGTACCATAATTACAAATAAGCCAAAAACCCTATTGTGCAAAACAGAATTTACAGAGAGACTATAAAATAAGCAGCCCATCTACAAGTTTTATTTTATTCAGTTGCAGTTCACTCTCAAGTTAGTTTTCCCTCCAAGCAAGATGAAGTAGGCGTAGATCCATTCACACCAGATCTCCTCAAAGTCTTCTCTTGTTGGAGAAAGTGAAAATGTTGTTTTTCATTTTCATGACATGTTGCTGTCAGATATGAGACGCATAAAACTCCCTGCTACATGACTGAGTAGATGATAGTTTTGATGATTCATAATGCTTTTGGTTGACTCATCAACAACTTCGGCCTCATATTTCAGGCAATATAAAGCCTGCAAAGTCGTCCAACCCTGGCCATTGTAGTTAATAGCACAACATGAAGACCAACTGCAAGTCTGGGTGCTAAGCACCATTTGCAATTAAGCACTAAGCTCTGTTCTGTGGAAGCCAACAGTAGAATTCATGTATATTACACCTCTACATGAAATATCACCAATAAAACTGGGTTGAGCATGACATTTTTTAATTTGTTTTTTCATGTGTTCTCATTATTTGTCGTATTATGTGTTAGTTTTATCATATTTACATACTGCCATGTGCTATTCATTATTAGTCGCTCTTTCGGTTCCCTTCCCCTTCCCTTTCCTTTTTGTCATATCTAGTTCTTTCTACTTATGGGTTTTGAGATGAGGTTCCCTAGGAAACAGCCTCTCTACTTCTATGAGGTAGTGGTAAGGTCTGCGTACATTCTACCCTCCCTAGACCCTACTTGTGGGATTTCACTGGGTATGTTGTTGTTGTTGTCGTCGTCGTGCTACATTGTACAGCAAATGATGGCTTGAATGATTTAAAAGGTATTTAGTTCTCTCTTGTAAGCGACAGCTATGCTCGATAATTTTTTTGGCTATCAAATGGACTTTGGAAGTTGTACTAGGTCAAGGTATTAATTTCACTATTTGAAAGAAAAATCTCAAAAATCAACCTCGGACCAATGTCATGTATTGCTTTTGCAGCAGAATGCATGTCAGCAATTGTTTCCAATGGTACGCCGCCTAATAGAGCAGAAGCCTCTTTCAAATTTGGAGTCACTATATCAGCCATTGGAAGAAGCTCTTCCCTGTTATCAGAAAATGGCAGACTATGATTAAACATGATTATCCGAGTTAAAACATAAAGAATAAATGTAGACGATTTTACACAATATGACAGCATATAAATGTGAAAGTTTCATCACTATATATATCATTGAAGTTTCATTTATTGTGCTCCAAGATTTATCAAAAAGAAAAAACAGTGGAAGTTAAAGACATAATGATGCTCATGCTTAATCCAAGCATGCGACAATTTGCCATAGATAGCATGTCCATATAGGAAGTTTAGTGGTTGTATATTTCATGTATATAAAAAATTGTAGTCAACAAATCGACATTTGAGATTACACAGAGGACATGGAAAGAGACTATCACTCTAAGGTGACGTACCTAAAGCTATCCAAGATAGACGGACCAGCTAACGTGTGCCCACTCGTGGATACCATAACAGGGTCAACCACCAAGGCTGTCTTCAAGCATTTCATAGAAGAATAGTTAATGTCATTGAAATTTCAAAAACAAAACAGAAATATTGTGTACCTTGTACGGGAAATTCCTTCAGACTTTGACAGAGGGTTTTCACTATGCCAGTTGACGGAAGCATGCCTGTTTTCACCTAAGACAATCTTAGTGCTGTACAAAACAAAGACTACTGAGACATTAATGGAAATTGCAGATTGCTTAGTCCTAAAAATGTTGGTATACTCTTTCAATGTATAGCTTGAATACTTAGTTGTGCAACATATACAATCGAGCAGACTTGAATAAAGCATTTTGAGACAGGTATAGAGGTGGGTTAATGTTGTTAACATAACCATTTTATCCACCTCTGACATAGTATAAAATTATCCAATAAAAGAGGATCATAATCCCCTCCAAGATCACTCGATTAGATCCCAGTGACCCCAAAACTAACCAAAATGGGACACTCCTCCGCCTCCCAAGTATCCAGGAACCAAATAGCTAATTAATTTTCTATATTAACTTCATATGTATAGTGACATTTGGATTTCCAAAAATATGAAACTGGAAAAAGATATCAGCGTGATATTTAACCAGCATACATACCGAAGAAAATTGTCCTGATAACTGATAAATCAGAAAGCCAGTAAATTAGACAATGATTTCCTTTATAAGGGGTGTTCTATCTACATTATTTTCAGCATCCAGCATTTCTTCCTAAATTATCTATACCAGTTATTGTTAGGCAGCTATGAGTTTCTTAATATGTTGTTTCCTGTAATAATGACGTGGGCTAGTGGCAAGCAACATTGGTCTTGGATGTGTCTTTAGATTACTTGAAGTGATTTTATGCAACTGGAGAAAAGCTGATTAATTCAATTTTCACTGAGAACAAGGAAAGATACACAAAATCAAAGAGCTTGCTTTAAACCGAGAGTATATACTCTTATTATAAGAGTTCACTCTCAAACCTAATCCTATTATGAAAGTAAGCACCAGGGAACCTGTGCTGGAAAAAAAATTTAACCTAGAGCATCAAATTAGCAATATATGAATACTTCAAATAGAATATACTCATATTCCAGTTTGTGCAGCATCATAACTTGACTCCCGTGTGGCTAGAACTATTGATAGTCTAATAAATGACCAGGACTTTTATACTCTTCGATTGCTCGAAAATGTATACCTTACCAAAAATAAAATTATCAAATGGATGTAAACATCAAGACATTAACATGATATACTTACAACATTGGGAGACATATCGGAAAGGACCGACCTCAACTGCTCTGCCACAAAATCCTCTGGAACAATGTTCACACCCTAGAATAAACCAGAACAAAATTCACAAAGGCGTGCACAATAGAAAAATATTACTAACACGCTGTAACTTCATGGAGAGTATTAATACCTGAACCCCTACGGTGTTTTGAGCAGTAACAGCAGTGATCACAGTGGAGCAATACACTCCCCGAGCAGCACAAGCCTTTATATCCGCTTGAATTCCGGCGCCGGCGCCGGAATCGGATCCGGCAACCGTCAGAACATGCGGAACTCTAACTTTGGACTCATCGCTCGGCGTAGACGTGGAAACCTTATCATCTTTCATCGCCTTGATATGCAAAAACCTGTATTGATGAAAGGTTTTGATGCAAGCTACGCCGGGACTCAACAGCACTGGAATCTAATAATTGAAACTCGTATGAGGATCGAATGTAGCTCTTTTGTCTTACAGAAGCAGGCTAGCAAGAGAAGGAATGAGATTTTACCTGAGGTTTGGGAGTGAAGACGGAAGTGGATAGAACCTGAGAGCAGATATAAGCCATGTGAGAGATAGATGAAGCTTTTGGAAAGTGGAGAATCCACGGGTGAGGGAAGAGAAAAGACTAAAATAATCCGTTCTCTTTGGACTTTAATTTAAAATTAGAGTATTTGTTTTTAAAAAGATAGTTCACTAGGGATAAACAAAAATAATTTTGAGATAAAATTTTATTCCTCCTTAAATATCTGTTTAGTTAACTTTAGAAGGGATGATATATAATTTTATAATAAATTATTATGAGATAAATTTATAAAATGATAAATGTACTTTTCTCTTTATTATTTTTTTTACCTTATTTTGTATATATATTTATATTTTTTTAATACAATATATAATAATATTCAAAACCTTCCCTCCTTATTTTTATAATACTTCTTCATATTTTTCTATTAACAAATTACACTATATCGTATAATTTTTATTGACTAATTATTATGTTTTTT
>JAPFFP010000001.1:31435203-31446947 GCA_026153255.1 Solanum medicagineum
TGACTAATTATTATGTTTTTTATATTTTGATTTTTCATAAATCCTTTTTTACTTTAACAAACTTAAAAATGTAAGTTATATTTGTAAATTAATTTTTTTAAAAAAAATTATTTTAAATGCATACAATATTATTATGAAAATACACACCTAAAAATATTTAAGCTAAATAAGATGAGAGATTTTATTTTAAAAACGAATATTGAATAACTAAAGTTAGCAAAGAAAATACATTAAAAACTAATAAAGTGAAGGGTATTATTGTAAATAAGCATAATATTTTTAAAATTTATCCAACACATCAAACACTTAATAAGAAATAACATCAACATAACTTATTCAATCACTACTAATCCCAACATAATTTATCTCATCATAACTTATTCCATCAAACCAAATGACCCCTTAAAATCTTAAACAATTCTCGATAATAATTCATTACATTCATGTCACATGAATCACAAAATAATTTATTATTGAGATTTATTTTAAGCATAAATTATTTTGTAATCTATGTGGTATGAATCTAATGGACCATTGAACATTACTTGAGGATAGTATTTGACTGGATTTTTTCCCCTGCTCTAGTCGATAAAGAATGTAGCATACTTCAGGTGCCGCACTCATATAGTTGATTTATCCAAGATTTTAGTCTGAGAAGGCTCAGGATCCTTTTTATTTGGAAAAAACTGAGTTTCTACCCCTTTAAATTAAATTATTTATATTCATATGTCATTTTACATTTTACATCTCATACTATTAAGATTTTGCGCCCCTGATATTAAAATTCGCGCGCTAGTGTCATACTGACATCAACAACTGCTTGTATAATATACCAATAGGGTATCACAGATCATTAAGCTTAATCTTATATGATACCGACAGAGTATATAATGAATATATTTTCTACTAACTTAGAATTTAATAATTCTTTTATTTGTTTCTTAAAAAAAAATTATATATATCAATTGAGTATCAATATACCACCAGAGTATCAAAAAAGACTGAGCTCATTTTATATGATACCGCATATATACTGTCAGAGTATATTTCATAGTATTTATGCTGTCGTCAGCACGCGAAAAGGGAGTAAGTGGTTAGAAAGGTAAATAGTTTAGATAATAGGTCTATTAGGGGTAAATAATTTAAAATAGGTTTTTTAAGAGTAAATAATTTCAAATTAGTCTATTTTGTATTCTTTTTCCTTTTATTTGTTCATAATCTTTTAATAATAGATTTGCTATAAAAAAAATGTCCCTAAACAATTTATGACCCTAAATTACATGAATATATCAACAAATTTTATTTATAACCAAATGACTAACACTTTTTTAATAGAAATATACATACATAGGAAAAGCGCAAAAAAAAAAAAAAGGAGTAAAACGAATTAATAATTTATTAATTTAGAATAGTAGTTAATATACCACATTAATAACTCGTTAATTTAGAATAATAATTAATCTGCCACATTGATTAATTACTCCTACTCTCTCGTTAATTTATTGAGGTAAGAGTTAGTGTTGATATTTACATTAAATATGATCTATTAACTATAACTAGCAAAAACAAAATACATTATAAGTTGAAACATCAAACACATTAATTTATTATTTACATCCCTATAAATATCACAGAACAATAACAACAATAACATACCCAGTGATATTCTACAAGTGGGGTCTGGGGAGGGAAGATTGTTCGCAGACCTTACCACTACCTCATAGAAGTAGAGAGGCTGTTTGCTAAAACCCTCAGTTCAAAACCCATAAATAGAAAGACTAGATATGACAAAATGAAATGTAAGGTCAGGGAACAATAAGTGCGACTGACAATGTATAACACATGATGGTAAGTAAATATGATAAAACTGACACATATACGCAATAGTAAAAATAATACAAACGCTAACAATAGTAAGAAGAAGACGTCGAGAGAGAGGAATAGGAAGAAGAAGAAGGAGAAGAACTTAGCCTAGCATTCTACTCTAATCCGCGACCTCCACTTATTTCTATCTTGGGTCATGTCCTCAGTGAGGTCGAGTTCCGCCATGTCCTGTCTGATCACCTCCCCCAGTACTTCTTCGGTCCACCTCTACTCCTCCGAGTAGCTCCCAGAACCAACCTCTCGCACTTCCTAACAGGAGCAGCGATTTCCCTTCTCTGTACATGTCCGAACCATCGCAGTCTCGATTCCCTCATCTTTTCCTCCACCGGAGCTACCTCCAGTTTCTCCCGAATAGCCTCATTCCTAACCTTGTCACTTCTGGTGTGACCGCACATCCATCTCAGCATCCTCATCTCTGCGACATGCATCTTCTGAACATGAATATTTTTAGTCCGCCAGCACTCCATCCCATACAACAGCGCTGGTCTATAAATATCACAGAATACTAAGCAAATCAATCAACGAACCTACTATGCTATCAGCAAATCACCAAACAGTTAGTAACTATTTTTGATTTTTTATAAATACTAACATAAAATTAACAATCTCATCGTTGATATTATCGATTATTAGTAATATTAGATAATCCAAATACTAAAATATCTAAATTTCTCCATGTAGATATATAGTAACGCCAAAATAACACCAATTAATATCAAAATAACACCAACTAACTAAAAAGACAACTAAAAAAGCAACCACGCATGCCATCGAGAAATCACCCCAAAAAATAGTAACTATTCTGATTAATAGAAATTCAATATTTTTACCAACATTATTAACATTTACTAATAAAATTAAATAAAATCAACACCAACATAACAAGTATAACAACATGATTTTGTCCGCTAAAAATATAATATAAAATATAATAATACCAAACATAAAACATAATAATAGCAACGAACACCAACTAACTAAATTTCACCATATAAATACCAATTAGAATGAACAATCTTACCATCATTATTAACAATTATAAATAACAAATTATTTGTCATTGATATTTTATTTCTAAAAAAGAAAACACGATAAATATCATCAAATAAAAAAACAATTTGTTTGATTTTTCCGCATATAATGTGTTTTGTTTTTGTTAATTATGGTCAATATACCTTATTTGATGTAAAAGTCAACGTTGACTCTTACTTCAATAAATACCAACAATAAATTAATGTGTGAAATAATAATAGCATGAGATGTATAGGAATGTAAACAAAAACTTAAATATGTAAATATTCTTGAGAATTAACATCATTCGTAATACAAGCCCTTAAAGCGTATATTCTTACAATTAAAATTTTTCAAGGAAACACACTCAATCACCTTAAACCACCGATACCATGAGCTTCATTGTATCTTTGGATGACATGATTATCCAGTGCTATAACATCTACCTTATTCTATATAAATTCATCTTTGAATGTAATATTGAAAATCAAATAACATTCAAAATATAACCAAGCAATATAACAAATACATACAATATAACTCTATGCAAATTAAAATAAAACGTCGTTACGTTTTAACCAACGTTTACATTTATATGTAACTTTTTTAAACAAGTTATATATAACCAACTTTTGTATACATAAGCTGTATATAATGGGTATTTAAATGGTATGTTTGATGGTTCTTGGCCCAAATGTTATCTTCAGAAGTGGGCCAACTCCTAACTCGTTCGTGAAACTATCCCGCCAATCCATCCCGCGTCACGAAATTTGAAGCTTTCAACCTGTATTCTCATTTGTTCGTTTCCCTTCCATATCGTGATTTACAGCGCCTTCATCAGATCTGGTTGGCTCTTTTATGTATGTGTATGTATCTCCTCCACCTGCTTTTGATTCGAATTTATGTATTTTTTTATGTATGTTTGGTACTTGAGCGAACTGCATTTGGGGGTTTTTGGTTTATTTTTGGGTCTAAAGCGATTGGCCGCCCTTAGGAATTTTTACGCTCATTTGCTGAATAATTTGGTGTCATTTACAGGTTTTATGTTTTGTTTTGGTTTTGAGCTTGTTAGATCATTAATAAAGTAGATATGTTAATTCATGGCTAGAGTGTTTTAATTTATCTGTTCATGTATGCTACTTTTTCTTTTACTTTTGTGCTTTTTGAAGTTTGCTGTAGCGTCTTTTTCATGCTTAAAAATTGGATTTTCTATGCAGGGCGGCTAATTCTCCTGGAGTTTCCATGTCTAAAGATAAGCCTCCAAAAGTCAATTGGACGGAGCATGCTACTGCACATGATAATTTTTCATGCCAAGATAAGTTCTTGAGTTCGAACATCCTCTTCTCTCTACCGACACAAAGACCTTGTGCCAGAGAAGAAATGAATGCCAGGTTTGTCAGTCTATCATTATCTGATTTGTTTTCTCATGAGATTGCACATGTTTTCTGCTTAAAGTTTCAAAGAAGATAACTTCTGTACATGATTGATGCATACAAAATATCAACCATCTGGTGGCTGAACTTTAAATCATGCAACTATAGTCATATTGCTTTCCAAATTTATGTATATTCCACCAGTAGTGTACATGCAAAAATTTTAGGACAAGTAAGGTCTACTGTGCTGGGTGTACTCAATACTAGCTCACAGAAAAGTTTAATTCTCAACATAAGTAATCAAGGAGAGTAACTTGCATAAACTGTAAAGCATCATCGCTTTCTGTTGAATGTACTATGGTGATATGATCCATCATCAGGTTATTACTCAGCAAATTCCTGGGGAATTTTCTCTCTCTCTTTTTTTTAAAGCTTTTCTTTCTTGGTACTATTGTTTTAAATTTTTTTTTTTGGTCCAAAAGTTAATTGTATCTATGTTCTTTATCAGTTAAAGTATGCTTGCAATTCTTCTATTGCTTATTGTTATTTTTGCAGGTCAATGACTTGTCAAATCAGAAGCGTAACAAAATTGGAAGCTGAAAAGGTGCATTTGGTCTGAAAGATATTAAGATCCTCCAACCATTTCATTCATGACATTGCTTGATACATCTATTACTAATTGAGACCACATTATTAAGTTTGCTTTTTCTTTGTTTTACAAATTGTAGAATGGATATTTACAGGCACTAGCTTCATGAACATATTTTTGAGGATCCTTGCATATAATACTGAAGGAAATATTTATTTGTGTTTGAGTCATGCATCTTTACTCGGTCAGCTAAAAGAATTACTTCTCATATTAGATTCCCATTTCTTGGCAGGCTTGGAAGCTTCTAACCAGCCTCAAGTTGTCTCCCAAGAGTTACACAAGACCAGGGAAAACTCTACAACTAACCAAAGATACCAATACTTTTTCACAACACTCTCATCACACACAGATCCTGCGTGCTTCTGATGGAAACTGTGCGCCAGCACGGTGCAGGCCAGTGCATCAAGGTGTTGGTGAAAATGGTGAAAACAGTGACTTGACAAGGTATGCAGGAAATTCGTTTCCACCACATTCAAGTGGTGTAGCAGAAACAGGGAATGTTGTGAACAGGCAGAGCGGAGTAGACACTTCAGTGGTTGATAATTCTCATGCTCGAGGTGTAGGAGAAATATCCAGCAGTCATGCAATTGGTGTAAGCAAGACACGGGAGTCGCATACCACTTGTGCTGATGGAACAGAAGAAGATGACATTCTTCTGGTAATTTTTAATGTGGCTTAACTGTATATTAGAAAAGGCTTCCCACTTGCCTGAGGATATATCATATTAATGGTTGTTGACTTTTGAATTTAGGAATTGCTAACTTGATCCAATTTGAATATGCTGATATTTTGGGTAAAAGAGACCAAAACACGTGAGCTTTACCTGCTTCTTTTGAATTAATGACAAAACTGAAAATAGAAAAAGAAAACAAAAGGATAAAACAATCAATATTCTGCACTAATTGCTGCTGTCTCTTGTTTACTGGTTTCTGCAGTAAGGATGAAATGTGCATGCTAATCAATGATCTATGTTTGTCACTTGGACTATCTTCCCCTCATAATTTGTCTCTATCTGGATCTTTTTAGACAGTTAGAAAGTTATGCTATATTCCTTTTTCCAGAATATAGATGTTGACCAAATAGTGGAACACTATCATATCAACTGCACGCCACAACCTTCTGTCTCCAGGTTTCCATCAACTACTCCGGTTACGAATTCTCAAAGTTTGGCTAGACCTGAGGAGCCAAATTTGCCACCGGACTTGTCCTTAAACTGCAACCATGGGTTGAAGGTAATAAGGTTTCTGTGTCTCAATCATTTTTGTTTCAAAGTTGCTAACTTTTTTCTCAAATCTTACACTTGATTTCTGCGATTAATACAGCTAGGACTTTGCCCTGGAGCCTTGGATCATTTACAAGAGATGAAGGATAAGCTAATTGAGATTTCAAATGATCTTCTTGACAATGTTTCAGACCTGAGTTCAGAACAGGTTGAAATGCTTCGTCAAGAACGGTATGTTCTCCTGTGTTATTCTTTTTTATTTCTATTTTTATATTTTCTCATATCATGCCTTGTCTGTGCTTCACATTTGTTCTTTCTTGACAAAGGTTTAAGATAATACTGAAGCTTATAACTGGTTACATTTACATACTCTCAGGTCACAGTTGAAGCTGCAAATTCAGCACCTTGAAAAATTTCTTCAAACTGTATCAGGAAATGAAGAAAGAAAGATGTCACAGTGTTCTGCATCCACACTGACTTCTGCCTTTCAGTATGAAACACCTTCTGCTTTTCAGTATGCAACACCTAGTTCATTCCCCTCTAGGATTAATCCGACGAGACTCGACACACAGTTTAGTGGATATAATGTGTCCAATCACCTTGACAACTGGAATTCATCATCACTTTCATCTGATGTGACTGGTAAATATGGTCTTTCAACAGCTCCAGTGGAAAGAGAACCATACATCCCAAAGTATGTTGAAGTTAACTATATTGACGGATCAAATGACAAGAAGTGGAGTAACCGAGATTTCCCTTGGACGAAGAAGCTTGAGGTGTGTATTTAAATGTGTGCACAAGAATGAGATGTTTCTGGAGTTAAATTTGAACATATTTTTCATTATCAGGTCAATAACAAAAAAGTATTTGGAAATCACTCTTTTCGTCCTAATCAAAGAGAGGTGATAAATGCAACATTGAGCGGACATGATGTATTTGTTTTAATGCCAACAGGAGGAGGCAAGAGTCTGACATATCAGGTGAGATATTTGACTTTGTGGCTTTTCAGGCCTTTCCGAGTGGTGATTGTAATGTGAAGCAAATGTAATCTGCTAAAAGATGCTATTATCTGGTACAATTATAAATTTAGTGGGTTACATGGGTACCAGTTTCAGAAGATGATTAAACAACAGAAGAATCATCAACCCTTCTTACTATGCTCACTTCTGGGTTCATTTTGCTAAGAAGCCATCAGATTGTACAGAACTTCCTTGTTGATATCTACGACTTAACCAGTTGTCTATAATGGCCTTAAAGGTTGTCACATGTCATAGCATCAAATGTTGAATTTTCTTCCATTCTACCTGCAACTGACAAAAGTAATCTACCACCCAAGGTGCTCATTCCATATCTCATACAGAAGTTGTAATTACACTAGCTCTAGTCTGTTCTGGAGCTTGCTTGTTTGAATTTCATTTTTCAAAATCGTCCGTAAAAGTTTTCGTACTGCTTGGAATTAACAATTCTTTCAAGTTTGTAACCTACCGCTTTTAGTAAAACCATTCCTAATGAAATTGTACCTATTTCCCAAGAAAAGAATTATCAGAAAATTGACAGATTCTAAATCATATAAATATGTAGTTCACAGTTGAAGAATTCCCATATTCACAAAGTAGAAAAGTATTTATTCAGCATCTTTAATGATTTAGCCCTGGAAAGAGGGAGGGCTAGGAGAATTGTTGAAGCCTGACGAGGATGAGAGATGCAAGGTGTTTCCGTCAGAAGTGGTTTTCCTGAAACCCAGGTGACTGCTGGAAGAGAAGTATACAACCACGACGACGCTAAAGAATGTCTAGTGGAAGTCATCAACAGGAGTAGGTGGGTGCCTACGAGGAGATAAAGAAGGGTAAAGCCATAGCGTTATGCTGTTGGGAGTTAAACTAGGGGAAATTCCCTTTTTGATGATGATATGGCCCCTCTATATGTTGAAAGGTGTACATACAAAGAAATAAAGACATTTTTGTGAAATTTGTTCTTGCAAAACTTTGCTTGGTTATACTTGGTCTTAGCTTAGTTATCTAAAAAGGTGTTCGACTAGATCTTTCTTCATGAATTGTTATGCCTATTAAATGCATCATGTAGAAAAAGTGCGCAATCATTACGGAATTGAGCTATCTACTGTTAGAAACTTTTATTGTCATTGTCGCTCCATTATTGAATGTACATTCTTCTTTCTCTTGCCATGGTAATTTGTACCCAAAATGTGGCCTTTGTTATTGCTGCTATTCCAATATAGCTGCTTCAAAAGATAGACATATTTTGGGGAGCTCCAGTTTACTTTTGCACATTTCTTATTATTCTAGCCTATGGCATAGGCATATAGTTTGTTTTGTCATCTGGAGATTCCACCTATTGTGTTCTGGGCTTGGTATTTGAATTTTTTGGATGTTGGCACTCTCACATTCATGACCTACTTCCTGCAGCTTCCTGCTCTTATTTGTCCTGGGATTACTTTGGTCATTTCACCTCTTGTTTCGCTCATCCAAGATCAGATAATGCATTTGCTGCAGGTAATGATGGTTCAGACCATAATAACCTCATCTGCTTCCAAGAAATCTACCTTAATGCTGTGTTTTCATGGTATGTTCACATTGCAGGTTAACATACCTGCTGCTTATCTTAGTTCTAACATGGAGTGGACTGAGCAACAAGATATACTTAGAGAGCTTAATTCAGATGGTAGCAAATACAAGTTTTTGTATGTTACCCCAGAGAAAGTTGCCAAGTGCGTGCTCGTAATTTCATTTGGTAACATTTGAAACTTATGTTAACTTCTCTGAGTGAAGAGTCTGATGTTGTTATTGGCCTAACAATGAAACTCTTATTTCCTTGTCCTTCTCCATTCCACTTTACATTAGTAGATGTTTTAATTACCTTGCCATAATCCTACTAATACGAAATGAAGGCAAAAATATGCAACCCTTTTTTTTTCTGAAAAAAGAAAAGCTAGGAATTTCATTTTAAATCAGCACCTAGTAGGTGCAAAATTAATTTCATTACAAATGCAGGGTACTGAGGAATTCTAACAAGGTATTCATGTCATGTACATTCAAGAAATTATGCCAAAAAGAGAAGATATAAGCATTTTACTTATCAGAAAAAAGATAAAAGCATCTATACTTAAGCTTATTCACAGTCTCTTCCTTCCTCTCAAAGTATCATGTTTCCTGTAAAATGGGTAGGAATAGTAATAGATAGCTTCTTGATTTATGTGAGAAATATTGTAGAAGAATATTATAGAACTTTGTATCTATATTATTACATTGAGATCCTATTTATAAACACTACATTTAACTCCTTGTTTGACTAGGACATTACATTTCAATCATTTTCCATAAGATTTATATTGCATAATAGTTAATGCACCTCTTGGCTATTGCCATGAGGCAGATTGCCTGTCGTAGAGCTTTTAACAAAACATCTTAATTGGTTCCCAGCCCGAATAGGAAGTGTTTGTTAGTTGTTTTTGTAGAATTCCATATACTATTCCTATTTTAAGTGGGATTGTATATATTATTCTTGTTTGTATTCCTATT
Organism: Solanum medicagineum; assembly: GCA_026153255.1. NCBI lineage: Eukaryota > Viridiplantae > Streptophyta > Magnoliopsida > Solanales > Solanaceae > Solanum > Solanum medicagineum. The sequence continues at coordinate 31,444,879 of JAPFFP010000001.1, forward strand.
TTAACACTCTCCTTCAAGTTGGTAAATACAAGTAGTATGTACCTAGCTTATTACCAATGTAATTAATACGAAGACCGGTGAGAGACTTGGTGAAGATATTTGCAAGTTAGATCACCCAACTTCAAATTTTGTAAAAATACCTCGTGAGAGTATCTTTCTTTGACAAAGTGATAGTCAATCTCAATGCACTTAGTCCTTTCATGAAATATTGGATTTGAGGCAGAATGTTGATAAATCACAGAGTAATTAGCTCCACTATGGGTCATGCCAAACTCTTGAAGATTATTGAGCTGAACTTCCCAAACCAAGCTCGAGAAGATTGTTTCAGTCCATAGAGTGACCTGCGCAATCGACATACGAGGCTATTAAATTCCCTTGAGCAACAAAACCAGGTGGTTGCTCTATATAAACTTTTTCCTTGTGGAGAAATATTCTTAATGTCCAATTGATTAAAAGGCAATGGCGAACGACAACCATTGACATATAAAGCTGTCAAATGCTCTTTTAGTCATGGAATGAGAGTATCACTATAATCTAGCTCAAATATCCAAGTATACCCTTTTTTTTTGGCAAAAGTAAATCTGAAACAAAGAGAAAATACTGTTGGAAAAACTAGATTTGCCAGAAATGGCCTTATTTTTGGAACTAACCAGATGAAGGGGGTCATATTTCACGTTATACTAAGTGCAATGTTGTGTAGAGTGGCCGCTGCCTCAGGCCCTCAAAGCCGACCTTTTGGTCCCTTGATTCATTGTTCCTGTATTTGATAGAGTCTCAACAGTGAATTTTAGGATTTTGGCTTTGCTATATTAACACAATTTAATGCCTAGCTAAATAAGTTGTTTGGTGTAAAAATGAATAGTTCTTTAAGTTTTCCTTGGCTATCAAAACCAACCTTCTAGAGTCATGATAAAGAAAATTTAGACTGTTTCCAGTATTTTTTCTGCAGGGTCCTAGGGAACGTAAAGTGTGTTCCATATCGCACAAAATTTATCCTTTGTACCAAATTATAGTTTGTAATACTCAAAGATTACTGGTACGGTGGTGCAGAAGTGATGTTCTATTGAGACACTTGCAAAGTCTACATGCTCGTGAATTACTTTCTAGAATTGTTATTGATGAAGCACATTGTATAAGCCAATGGGGACATGATTTCAGGCCTGATTATCAGGTAATGTATATGCACGCATTTTTCGTGCTGTCATATTTGTTGGGGTACTTTTGATGGACGCTGAACTTTTCAGTTGTCATCCAGGGTCTAGGTATCCTGAAGCAGAAGTTCCCAACTGTGCCTGTTCTGGCCTTGACTGCTACTGCTACAATGAGTGTCAAGGAAGATGTTGTTCAGGCTCTTGGTCTTGCCAACTGCATTATTTTCCGACAAAGCTTTAATCGTCCAAATTTAAGGTGAATAAATGATTTTAAAAGTGTACTGGTACCTTATCACTTTTGGCCTTTTAAATACATGATTGTGGAAATTTGTCAATGTTGCAGATATACTGTTATCCCAAAGACAAAGAAGTGTTTAGAAGACATTGGAAGCTTTATAAAGAATAATCATTTTGATCAATGCGGGATAATCTATTGTCTTTCTAGAATGGATTGTGAGAAAGTAGCGGAAAAGCTGCAGGTTTATCACCTTTATAAAGCCATCTATTTCTTTCTTTGTATGTTGCTTTATTGTTGGTTTCCTAGTGAAAACTTTCTTAATATACATAATATAATGCATGATGTAAACAAGATGATGTCCGTATTCTTCTTTTCTTATGATGCGGGGATAATTATGTACTAATTTGAGTGGTTGCTTGTCGGTATCTGGATATCATTTTGTGAAACCTCTTTTTCTTTAAAAGACTGATTTGAGTGGTTGCTTGTTAGTATCACCTTATGAAACCTCTTTTTCTTTGAAAGCAGCTTCTTTCGTAATGGTATTCTTTTGGTTTTGCATCTACAATTGAAGAATGTTTTTGTCTTTTCTTGCATTGGTCTTATAAACAACAACAACAACAACAACATACCCAGTGTAATCCCACAAGTGGGGTCTGGGGAGGGTAAAATGTACGCAGACC
>JAPFFP010000001.1:31477053-31500113 GCA_026153255.1 Solanum medicagineum
AAAATGAATACTATATATTTAATAACAAATGAAAAATAGACATAAGATGATACTCCCTCCGTTCATCTTTACTTGTTTCCTGTTGACTTGACACAAGAATTAATAAGTAGTAAATGATAGGGGTGATATTATGAAATTAGTCTTTGAATATAATAAATATAATGTCTTCAAAAATATAATAAAAAAATGACTATAATTAATGATACGAGTGAGGTAAGAACTAAATGTAAAATTATCTGTTGATTTCATAAATTGGACCAGTAACATTGCACATTCCAAAATAACATAGTGAACAAGTAAAAATAGACACAAAAAATAAACTATACATTAATTTTGTAAACTGAACAATTATTGTTAAATAATCTAAAATAATATAATAGATAAATAAAAATTAACAGAGGGAGTCTAAGATAACAAAAAAGAGGCCAAAAATTAGTAAGTTACCAATCATTCATATTTCTCTTAATCTTCTCATAAATTTTTATAGATGAATAATCTTTTTGAGATATTAACTCTATATTTCTATAGAAATTCTTTTTTAGTTTATGAGTAGGAAATTCACAAAGATAAAATCCATAAAGTTCAGCTCATATGAAAAAAATTTTGGTAGAAAATATTTTCTTCGAATGAGATCTACGCAATACAAATTTAATTTAATCGTGTCCATTGAGAGCACCGAATTAGACAATAACTAAAACAAAAAAAATCTATACAATCGAATGTGATTATTATATTATATTATAATAAAATAAATTATTTACAAATTACTTGTTAACTGTCATTCACGTGGAAGCTGGAAAAACATTATTAAGGTCCAAGAATTTGCCACCTGAATTTGTTAATACAATTTATTTATTAAAAAATTAATAAAAAGACAGCATACATTAAGTGGAACTATAGGTCAAATAATAAATAATACGTAGTAGTACGTATATAAGACTAATAGTAAATACTATTACTACATGTATATTATATTTAAACGTTTATAATTTGATTAAATTAAATAGAATGCACCGACCAATCAGAAATGACGGTTTTGAGGAAATTCTGTGAATTAATAAATTGAATTTCTAATGTGGGATCATTTAAAACATAAGCTAAGTTCAATTATTAAAAGTATTTTAAATTCTTAGAAGAATTTATTCATATAAATGAGTGAGGATCAAAAAAATTTAAATTTGTATCAAATTCGAACTAGGTAAAGCATTAGAAGAATGATAGATCATATAAACACAATAATATTTCATCTGTCTATTAAATATACACAACAATATTTTATTTATTTTAATTTCTTATTCTATTTTAATTCGATGACACATCCCTGCTGACGTATTGGGAAAAATGTAATTAATAATTGTCATTTTTTTAATCATTTTTACTTATTTCATTATAATAAAAGGTAAATGTTTGGCTTTCTTATTTATTTTAGAAACTTTAGAAATAATTTATTATTTAATTTTTATTATTAATTATAATTATTTTTGAAATCTTAAATTAAAAAAATTGTTGTTACAAGCCGCAATTAAGGGGGGCCTACATGAGTGTCGATTTCTTCTGTGTACGTGGCCATCTTTGGCGTGTTACAAATACCATCCATACAAATATACGCAAATTAGTGTATAGCATCTGTTTTTGTTACACATCACAATCTCATTTATTTTTTAGAAAAAACTTCCAAAATACACAAATTAAATAAATAAAAAAAATTATGTTAGCTGAGATACGAAAATCTCATTCTCTTTGAAGAAATTCAAATTTATTATGGCATAATACACATTGGTCCAATATTAATATTCTTTAACTTGTTTCCTTCAAAAAAAATAGCAGACCAACAATGATGTATGACTCAAATAACTTTATATTTGTTGAAAGAGTGTAAAATTTTATAAAAAAAATATTTTATTTCAATTTTGGATTAGTTGAAGACTTATAATATTTTCTTTGTCTCAACTCTCGCTTTCGCTATTACTAACTTCAGTACACTCTAAAATATTTTTTACATTTCTCATTTTTTCTGATAAACTTACCTACTTTGCACAAAGCAAAGTAAGAAACATCATTATTTATATATGAAAAATTCATTCTTATCTTGCATAGGAATAAAGTAGATAATAATGTAGATAGATGAATTACTTGGTGGTTGCATAAGTTACAATACATAATGAGGTTAAACATGGATTAGTAGCAATATAATTTACACCAAGAATAATTAACCACATTATTATCAATTTATATCCACAAAAATAATACACGATAATATTAAAATGTCATGCTCTAAGATCAAGCAACTAATTGAACTATATCATCAACAATTATATCTTTAATTAATATAATCTCATAATATGAAAAAACAGATGTATGTAGACTTATCCTTAGATAGGTAGAGACACTATTTGTGATAAATTCTAGACTCAAGTCAAAACATTACGAAACAGTTCGAAGTATGAATGAGAGCGAGACAATTCTCAACTATCAAACTAATTAACCATCTACCCTAGTTATTATTTTTTATAATCTTTTATTTAAGATCATATGTCCGACTTATTAAAGTTGGAACTGCATCATAACACATGTTATTACATTTGTCCAATTGCCTACCTTTATATTGTTCACATCCCGAAGGTGTACCGTCGTGGTAACTCGAAAAAGAAGATAATAAAATAAAAAAATTTAAAAAGAAAAATAATTTAATTTGGAGTCGCCACATAATTTTAAGGATAATTAGGAAACTAATTAATTATTTACAAAATAGTCTGCGAATCAAAAAATTCTGAGTAAAGGTTCAAGTTATTCCAAAGGGAAGATATCAGCACCCTTCAGAATCCACAACTGTGAGTCCCGGTTGAACTCATTTTTCCAAATTTAGTAGGAGATACACAATATAATATAATATAATAATCACAAAATATACACAAACAATGAAATAAAGAATGATATGAGGAACGTTCTAATATTTGTCTAACGTCAATAATATACACAATAATAAATAAACAAACAATGGACTAAGATTGTTCCGTCTTTTTCTTTTCTAAATGGGGAGGCCTCGAAATCCGACGGATAAATTCGTCATTGGCTAAGTTTAGCAAATAATGAACTTAAACTAGAAAACTTAAATTTTAACATGTAACAAATATGAATATAAACTAAACTTTCCGCCCTTTTTAAATGGGGATACTTCAAAATCTGACGGATAGATTTTTCATCAGTCAATTTAACAAACAATGTGTATAATAAATATTGAGAAATAGAAGTAATGAAATAACGATATGACACCACATAAACAGTGAGGTACGGATAATGAACCAAATATTACCATATACAAAGTCAAAAGTGATCCAAAATAATAATTACAACATATTAGCAATAAATATATTCCTTGAAGAATGTCACCACAATCAGAACATCACAAAGGCATACAATCAGTTCATTAAAACGGTACGCACACATAACAAGAATTGATTTAACTATTAATAAAAAACAAAGAACTCAAAATGTTAACTGAAATTAACACTTGTTATTAATGATCAATTAATAATATCACATGACAGTAAATAGTTAAAAGAAGGATTCAAATAATATTAAGATTTGTGACATACATAAAATATCAAAAAAAAATCTACAACATTTACTTGTAATAATAAAGTAGTAAAATAAAAAACAAAACAATTGCTCTCGTTATTGTCATCTTCATTGCTTCCCGAAATCCATGGTTGCTAGTTGTTGGTAGACTTATTGTTACTATTTTAATGGGATTTTAGAGTCGTTATGGGTGTGATTTCACGGAGGGTTTCTGGTGATTTGGGGCGATTATTTAGGGCTGCTATTATGGGTTTTCAGGTATTTCTTTTGGAACTGAAATATGAGTCATTTGGGGTTGTTCGTCGAAGGCTTTTGGAGGAGATTTCAGGCGATTTTGGTTGGGGTTTTGCTGTTGGTTTGTGGCTCATCTTAGTGACATTTTGTGGTAATGTAATGATGGTGTTTGGGTGCGTTTTTTAGGGTTCTTCGGTGCTGGTTTGGGGTCGAAAATGGTGGTGTTGGGGCTGGTTTGGTGCTGTTTCCATGGGGGTTTGGTTGCTATTTTGGTGGGTTTGAGAGGGAAGAAATGGGGCTGATTTGTGGTGTGGTTTAGTGATATTTGGGGGCTGGTTTGAGGCTGCGTTTTGCGGTGTTTTTTCGACGAGTTAATAGCTGTTTCGAGGGGGTTTTTGATTGTTTTTGAAGGGTTTTTTGATGGAGTTTGGGGTTAATTTTTGGGGCTGAAAACGGTGCGCGTACGGGGCCGTTTTGGGACTGATTTTGTTGGTTCCCAGGGGGAGTTTGGTGGCTGATTTCATGTGGTTTCGAGGCTGTGTTTGAGCTGCCACAGTGGTGGTCTTGCGGTGGTATAATGTTGGTTGTTTGGAGACTGATTTTGGTGGTTTGACGAGGTGGAAGATAGTTGTCGGTCGGCGTTTCCGGCAAGTTTCGGCTGGAGGAAATAATGAATAGTGAAACCTAAAAAATTCAATTAAAAAAAATAATAAATTCTAATCTAAATATTATTCATCCACACCTAATTATATACCAATCCAGGTCAAAACCTAATGGGCTAGAAAGATATGAGCCCAAATTGTGGACCAATAAAACATACGCGTATAAGTATATTCGGACAAGAAAAATGAATTGCTAGATTATGTTAAAATTTAAAATTAAATAAATCAAATCCTAATTAATATTTTTTTAAAAAATAAAAGTGATTATCAAAATTAAACTAAAATCATCAAAAAAGTATTTTAAACTATTTTAAAATATTAACATAAAAAGTAAGACTTTTTCGAAATGTCGGATCAAAATTGAGTGTCAACATATATCTCTCATCATAGCCATCAATAGCCGATTTCACCTTCGCATTAGTGCATTCGTGCATCTTCTTTTTTGCATGCTCTAATCATTATTTAGGCTCACTTCTCACATTCATTCTTCATTGAAGTCGCTCCTACTTTTCTATAATATGCTTACACGTCCTTTTTATTATTTTTATTTTTGCAACTTTCATTTTCCAAACATGAAAATTTTAATATCTCATTCCAAACAATTTATCACAAACTAGCTTTATAAAACTTTTATTTAATAAGTTTGGGCAGCAGAACACAACACTTTATCATCAAGACATCAGTTAATAGTACAGTTGTTACAATTCGAGAAAGAAAATTTAACGAGGAGTTAGGAAGGAAATACTGTAGTTTATGTACTGTCACTATCAATGGCTAATAATTTGCTTATCAAAGTTTAGGCCAAAATAATTAAAGCGGTGGGCTATCTGTACAAAGTCAATTTTCACATGTAAGGAGTTAATTAAACATGTTTTGAGTAAATTTTTTGAATTTCAATGACCCATTGAATCGCCATAAAGGTTGAAAAAAGTTGCTGAAAGTTTTTTGTTCCAATTAAAAGTGCCAAAAGAAAATTGGAAAAAAGTTTACTGCGAACTGAAATAGAGAAATCAACGAGTTAATTTCTCAAATGATATAATTAATTATCATCTCAAAAAGTCATTTTTCTTAAAAAAAAAATTTGCATACATACATGAGGAATAATTTTAAAAACGAAACAATCTCGTCTCCATTTAATATTATATAGAGTTAGTTTTGTGCAGTTATATTGGTAATCTTTTTATATCATCATGCTATTTATTACTAAGTAAATTATAAGCAAATTATTGATAAATAATTCTAGTAAACAGTATTAAAGTTTTCATTAAAAATATTTAAAGATTATTTTCAAAGATATTTTGATTAAATCGGTAAGAAGAAAATTGTAATGTTTTCACATGAAAAAGTAATAAAAAGTTTCTCATTATTTCATGAAATTTGTTTCACATCATGCATCTTTCTAAGAGTTGATTCGATAAAAATAAATTGAAAAATTATATTTTATAACATAAATTTACCGTTGATTTATGGTTGTAAGATCATTGTCTATAAATTGTTATGATAGGCAAAAAGGTTCACTATAGAAAAAAAACTTTGAATTTTTTAGCTTACATAACTAATTAAATACATACCATTTCTTATTTGGCTTAATTTATGTGATCTTTACTTTTTTAGAGAATTAGATCATATAAATTTTAGTCAATATTTTAAATATATATTTTAACTGTATACATTGACACGAGAAAGTTTGCACAACTGATAGTAGTATTTTTGTATATTTTTGAATATTTAAATTTTTAAATATTAAATAAATTAACTTCTAGAAAAGTGAAAAATTCGATGTAAATTAAAAAGAAAAGAGTAACATTGAGGTACATATTATTTATCTTCCTGGTATTAATACATGTATATATAATAATAAAAGTTAAAACGAAATATATATATATATATATATACAAAGAATTAAGTACATCAACTTATTTTAAATTTCTAACTTATCCGTACTTCTCACCAAAAAAATTTAACTTTAAGAGATCGAAATAATTAACCAAACGAAGCATTTAATACGCACAAATTTTTGTTTTTATATATAAATTAATATTCAGGACCTAAGCATTTATTTCTAGCTTTTCTAAGTTGTAGGTTTAAAAATAAATCACCGACAATCAATTGGAACTTCATAGCATGTGGAAGCTATATATAGTTACTACCTTTTTTCCGTTCGGTTCAAACGTTGGACAACATTTTAAAATCATGTTTCTTATCTGATTGAGAGTAAATATGATACTCTTGTCTTTAAGTTAACAATCTTTAATAGTACTCCAATATATTTTTGATGATGATATGCAATCAAAGATGAATTCGACATTTAGAGATTTTTAAGTGCTATAGATTTTAAAATAAAGAAACGAATTGATTTTTTTTTTTCAAATGAATTGAATGTCATGTGATTATTTTTTCAGTAGAAACAAGAGGTCTTATTCACTAAAATGTTGAGGAAAAATCATTTAAGTTAAAAATTTAAACATGTATAAACCATGTAATATCGTTATACTTATATTTTCATTATTATATATTTTATTTGTAGATATATAATTGAGAAAGATTAAGAATTGTAGCTTCAACCTAATTATCTTCACTTAGTTCGAACATTAATAAAAAAAGAAAAGAACTTTTAAATTTTAAATAATTTTAATAATATTATGTGATATTTTTCAATTTTATATTTATTTATATGGAATATGCACATGCTGCAAGTCAGGTTTGATCCTTCATCTTTTGGGTTACACATTCAACCTTCGCCACCAGTTTCATTAATTGTTTTGTTACTAAGAGTAGAAAGATTGATATATATAATTCTCCTACATATACACATGTATATATAAACCATTTCACCGAGGTATTGAGTGCTGTGATACCCTTGACCTTACACGTAGATTCGCCCTTGTATGCAATTTAGGAAAAAAATCACAGCGAAACAAAATATAAGTACATTAAATAAAGAGAGACTTAAAATTAGTATATAAGTAATGCTCTAGCGAGAGAGATTCATCGAGCACAACAATAAATGTAATATCACAAGTGACATTTGAAAAGTGTATATGTAACGGACAAAAATTTTATCCTTACTTTGTGTGATTAGATAGAAAGATTATTTTCAACAAATTCTATACTCTCACCTTAAAAAAAGTTTAAGAAACAAGATTTTAAAAAATGAAGGGATTCTTAAAGCAAAATTTGATAAATTTATAGAATTTGTAATATGATTAGTAATTTGTGTTCCAATAGATTAGGATTATGTATCAAAATTAATATTTGAACACAATATATTATGTATGATAAAAATGTAATATATTATAATGTTGAAAGTAAGACATTATACATTAATATGAGAAATAAAAATAACTAGATACAGTAAAAATCTGAACCTTATATGTATCACAAACATATGGATAATCAAAAATCGAAAATAACAACAACAATATATAAGTCATACTTTAAAATATATCAAATTATTTTTAGTAAAACAATAATACATTGTTGGTAAAGTTGAATGTTGATGAATTTTTTTTTTTTCAATTTCGATCTTTCATTTTCAGCTTTTTTAATACAATTCATAAGCTTAATAAAAATTCGGATGTGTAGTGCTTCAAATGGTGTTGACTTAAGTAACTATATGAGAAGGAGAATAAAATCTCTATTTAGGAGTGTGATTAGGTAGGTAGATATATAGAATCGCTATTTTTTAGGAGTAATTATCTCATTCTAAGTCTGACATAAAATTATTAAATAAATACTAAAAAGATATTTGTAAGTTTTTCCTTAATAATTTTCGGCTAAAAATGGGCAGTTGCCCAACTTCGGCCGGCCCATATAAAACTGAAACGAGGCCCAAACGAATCTGTAGTCGATAATCGTCTACATTCCAAATTTTTTGGGAGTCTTTGTTGAACACAAAAGAAAACTTGGTTAAATTGACAGCGTGGTCACCGGAATCATAGGAGCAAAGTCGTCCAGGTACATCCCCTCGATTTTTTCCCGTCTTCGTCAATTAAACCCCACGCATTTCTCACCTTCTATTACAAATATCATTCATTCACATAGCGATAAAAATCTGTGAATTATAGTTTTTTTTTCTCCTTTCAAGGTTGGTTTTTATCTGGACGATGCGATTCTACCGGAACTGCTACTCTGACTGTTTCCGCCGCTGTTGTTGTTGTCGTCCTTAATCCGACGGTTAGTTTTCATTTGAGAGTTGTTGGATTGCGATGGATTTGAGTCAGTCTCAGTCGAGTAATCTGTCCTTAGGGTTTATTACTCATGCGTCGCCGGTGATCAGTGCACCTAATCGGTCTCATATAGTCGATGATTCGATTGCTTTTCAGATCGATTCTAGGGTTAAGGATCAATCGCACCCGGTTACGCCCGTTCCACTTCAACTGATGGATAAACAGACGAAGGAGAACGGGAAGGAGGTGGGAGAGAGTGCGGATGAGGATAAGGACGTCGAGGAGTTTCGAATTTTAGGGCATTCCATGTGTATTAAGCGGAAGAGGGATACTGATGTGACGTCGTCTTCTTCCTCTTCGAAGAGTTTTAGGGTTACGAGTTCTAATGAGAATTTGCTAGGGCTTGAATCACGGAGAAATGCGATTAGGGCTTGGGGTAATCAGGGGATACAGGTAGCTGACCCAGATGTATTTGAGATCATGGAGAAGGAGAAGCAGAGGCAGTACAAAGGGATTGAACTGATCGCTTCTGAAAATTTTGTATGCAAGGCTGTGATGGAGGCATTAGGGAGCCATTTGACAAACAAGTATTCTGAAGGAGCACCGGGGGCAAGGTACTATGGTGGTAATCAGTTTATAGATGAAATTGAGACATTATGTTGTAAGCGTGCATTAGCTGCTTTTGGACTTGACCCGGAGAATTGGGGTGTGAATGTGCAGCCATATTCATGTACATCAGCAAACTTTGCAGTGTACACTGGGTTATTACTGCCTGGTGATCGGATAATGGGACTGGATACACCATCTGGTGGAAACACAAGTCATGGGTATTATCTTCCCAATGGAAGGAGAGTTTCAGGGGCTTCAATTTTCTTTGAATCTCTGTCTTACAAGGTTGACCCCCAAACTGGGTATGTAGATTTTGATAAGCTTGAGGAAAGGGCTCTTGATTTCCGTCCCAAGATTCTTATATGTGGTGGGAGTTCGTATCCCCGGGAATGGGATTATGCAAGGTTTAGACAGATTGCTGACAAATGTGGTGCAGTTTTGTTGTGCGATATGGCACAAATTAGTGGTCTCATTGCTGCAAAGGTAATCTTTCAGGCTGTCTGATTATTTTTAGTTTAGCTCACAGGCTAAGATCCTATGCGCGTTCATTTCATTCATGCATCGTTTAATTTTCTGCTTAATGACTAAAGTGCTTATTGCTGGTGTTTTGTGTGAAAGCAAGAAGTTTCAACCCATTAACATTTGTGTCACTCCAGTTCCTTCCATGTATACAAGCCTTTGGATTCTAGCTATTTTAATTAGGCCAACTAACTTGAGCTTACTAACTCATATATACCTCTTCAAAAAAAAAAGGAAAAACACAAAAAACCAGCCAGCTTACTGAAGCAAGTTACTCTTATGGTACCTTTATTGGGCATCACTTGCGTAATGTAAATTATTTGATTGAGAAATCTTGCGTTTTTTGCTTCATGATTAGTTTGTGGGTTCTTGTTCTATCTATAATGTTATTTTGTTATATGCTGTATTAATCATTGGGCAATTTGACTGCAAATCAATAGTGTGCCACTCAATGTTGATCTTGTAAGATAATGCCTTGCTTGTTGATTTCAGCATGCTGCTATATGGCATTGAGTGCGCGCGTGAGAGCATCTGTGATATACCCTTTTGGGGTATGGGTGTTGTGTCTCCGGTTAAAATAACTGATCTATAATTATCCTTGTCATGGCCGTTCATCTTCTAATTTGTTACCACTTTATCTGAAGGGAGTTGATGTAAAATGGTTAAATGATTTTTATTTGAGTTTTGTCCTGAGTTCATCTTGTTAGAATTTTATATATATTATTTTTGATTAAGAGTTACGAATATAAATTTTTACTTTTTGGAGAAATAAGAGTCTTTACAGTTTAGAATAGTTTTTAAATGGGAAAAATAGGATGTCTAAGGAGAGTATTACAGGAATCTGTTAGACATGTCACCCTTAGTCAATCTTATTTCATGAGTGAATGTTTTGGTGTCACTATCCATCAATCTTGGATGGAGCCAAAGATTCACTATTTCTTGGCTTTGGGGTATGATGGAATAAAGCAAAATGGTTCTTTAAACTGTCGGCGCTTCTTTCAATTGTGAAGTAGCAGTCAGTCAATGTAACTTTCGATGCTCATCATGGGTCATCTGGAAACAGTCGCCCTATGTGTAAAAACATAGGGGTCAGGCTGCGTACATCCGACCCCCCTTACCCCGCAATGGGCGGGAGCCTTTGAGGCATCGGGGTAATGTTGTTGTTGTTAATGTTTTGGTGTCAGTTCATGTCTTAATCATCTGTCTGCTATTTGTTGAATTATTTCCTCTCTGATCCTGTCAGACTTGATCTGTATTTGTCCTTTTATTGCATTTGTAATCAGCGCTTTCTAATCTGGCCATGGTTTTCGCTGCAGGAATGCGCAAGTCCGTTCGATTATTGTGATATAGTTACCTCGACAACTCACAAAAGTCTTCGAGGTCCTAGGGGAGGTATTATCTTTTATAGGAAAGGTTCAAAGCCAAGAAAGAGAGGTCTGCTGTTGAACCAAGGTGATGGCAGTGATAGGTATGATTTCGAGGAGAAGATAAACTTTGCTGTTTTTCCTGCGCTGCAAGGAGGGCCACACAACAACCATATTGCTGCCCTTGCAATAGCACTGAAGCAAGTGGCTACTCCTGAATACAAGGCTTATATGCAACAAGTTAAGAGAAACGCTCAGGCATTGGCAGCTGCTTTATTGAGAAGAAACTGCAGACTGGTTACTGGAGGGACTGACAATCACATGATATTGTGGGATCTAAGAAATCTTGGGTTAACAGGTTTCTAAATCTTTTCTCTTATGCTTGTTGCCACAGTCTTATTTTTTTCATCGGATTATTTCATTTGTCTCTGGTGAAATTCTTGCATGAACTCTTGTGGCAATGGGAAAATTAAGGGGCAGTGAGTAGGATATTACCAATAAACTAAGTCTTCAGCCTCAAATAGTTAGATCAGCTATATGATTGCTTTGTGACCATTCACTACAGTCGACTAAGATACTGCTGAGGATTAAAAAAAAACACAAAACCAGTCTTAGCTTTTGTAAGGCATTTGACATTTTTGGTCCTAGGCCCTGGATTCTTCTTCTTCTTTTCTTCTTTTCATCCTAGCGTGGTAAATGAACTGCATTCTCTTCTTCATTTATGTTTATTCTAATCTTTTTGCTGTCAATTCCTCTAGCACCATTTCTTGGCTTCTTTATCAATTTTGCGACTGAATTGATTGACTTGACTTATACATTTCTTCTTCAATAAGTTGGTATATTATATGGCCTTGGGATCGGCATTTATCCAACTTCAGCAGCATATCATTTGGTTTGGTCTTGAGATTTCTTACCTAGGCAGTATGTCTCATTAGGTTTGGTCTTGAGATTTCTTTGGAAGTCTGATCTGCTATTGCAAGATTGCCGAGAGGCAATTAATCCACACAAACCTTACTTGTGATGCCTGAGATGTCTTGGCTGCTTATCATATATTGATTCCATCTCACTTAGTTGAGTGTCCTGTTTAAGTTTGAGTTGATTACTAAAAGAACAATCGAAAGAGTGTGTTTGTTAAGAAAAGTAGATCGTGTATGAGGCACCAGATATGTTTCTGCGCGTTCCTTACTACTCGAACTTTGTCTCGTCTCTGACATTTTTAACAGAACATGAAGACATGCACTTTAAATTGGAGAGTAAAGTTGGTTGCAGTTAACATGACAATAACATAGGATCATGGACACCAATGTTCAAAAAATAAATAGTAGTAATTTAGCTTATAATTGTTATTAAGAAAATATTTGTAGTCTTAACAAATGTACATTTGATGTGAAAAAGCATCTACAATTGTTAAATGGCTCGTGAGGTGGGTTCTCCAGAGAGTTGAGTCCTGGTGTTAAATGGCTCGTGAAGTGGGTTCTCCAGAGAGTTGAGTCCTGGTGTCACAGATAACTGTCTGAAAGTAGAGTATTTTTGACGTATAAAAAGATCATTTACTATTGTTCAGTGGCCTGTGATGTGGATATTCAAGGAGAGTCAACTCCTAGCATATCACAGCCCAACTCAATATATTGAAGGCAAAAATGTTAAAAGACACTGTCTACTAGCAATGTGAAATTAAAAAACGAGCTTTTGTGAAGCTAGTGTAATATGAAAAGCAAAACTATGTCTATCAAGTTAAAAATAATGTTGAATTTCTGACTTGTAAGCTATTTTCAAATTCATATTGATGACTACTTTTGTCGTAACATGTCTAATCTGTTATTCACATTTATTAATATGTCCATCTGTAATTTTTTTTTTAACATTACTATGTCAGTGTCATCTCTAGTTATTTGTGTGATGCAATTCTCTTTAAAGATAGTTCGTAAGTGACACTAGAATAGGCCTTTAACAACACTTGCTCAACTATGGTATTATAGGCATTGAGTGAGTTTACTTGTACACTTCTAAAATAATCTGATCATCCCGTGCCAATTCTCTCATTTGCTGATTCTCAGTCAGGATGCTCTTATTTCAATTTGATTGGAATTGCAGTTGCTGACTTGCTTCGTAGGTTTTGGATGTGTTAGTGCTGATCTTCTTACTTCTATGTTACAGGTAAGAATTTTGAGAAGGTCTGCGAGTTGTGTCACATCACTCTCAACAAAGTAATGGTCTTTGATGATAATGGAAGTATTACCCCTGGAGGTGTGAGGATAGGTAAGTTGGATATGGAGGCACATATATCAAATTTTAGGAGTTGGAAAGTTGTTTGTGTAATCATTTTTTCTTGTTCTGACTATAGGGACCCCTGCAATGACATCACGAGGCTGTATAGAGAATGATTTTGAGACGATGGCAGATTTCCTCCTCAAGGCAGCACACATTACAAATTCTATACAGAGAGAACATGGAAAGCTCGCTAAGGCTTTTCTGAAAGGCCTTGAGAACAATAAAGATGTTATAGAGTTACGATCACGTGTTGAAAGTTTTGCATCTCTGTTTGCCATGCCTGGTTTTGAAGAATAATCTAGCTGGAAATCTTTTTCTGGTGGAGGAATTCTTTCTTTATTCGTTGACCAACCTTTGCTGTGGATGGGGAGAATAACGGTGCACTCAACCCGTGGTTAGTGATTGAGTTGGCTTATATGATATGTTCAAATGCCCCTTTAGATCAGCAAGCCTGGATTAACTAATGATGTGCCATGATTGAAGTGTTTTGCATCCTTGTCTACTGCCTTGGTAAATTGGAATAATGACCTGTGTCAGTATTTTTGTCGAAGGTTTGGTAAATTAAATAGTGTTATGTCACACGGAACCTGATTCATTCTCCTATAGCTGTTTTGATACGCTGTCGTTTTGGGTCTCATTATTCTTGGTTGTACCTATATTATTATATCGTTCACATTCAACTTTGTATATAATCTATAGCTCTCATTGAAGAAGTTACAAGGTTGAATGTACGTGAATCTGAGTAAGAAAGAAGTGAAGGAAAATGAAAGGGAAGGTTTGAAATTATGGCTTGAATTTACAGTCGAGCGTTGAAATATTAAGGCCTCTATATCTCTATGAGGTAGTGGTAAGGTCTGCGGACATTTTAGCCTCTCCAGATCCTACTTGTGGATTTGACTGGGTATGTTGTAGTTTATATTGTTCTTCTTTCATGCTAAGTGTTGAGTCATATTGCAAGAGCTACTGTAGAGCGCTTTGCAGTGGCATCAGTTTCAGTCTCTATAATAATCAGGTGAAATACTTGTGTATATGTTGACTATTAAGAGCTGACCTTTTTACAATATTTACAAGGTGTTCGGCTCATTTGGCACTCTTTCCCTCTGAGAAGATTGCATTCTCGTCGAGCTAGCCTAATGTTATGGTTTAATGCTAGGAATGGAGTTGGCATAGTTTTGATGCCATGACTTATTAACACATTATAGACCACTTCTCGACCAGGTCTAACGACTTTCTTTACACTGTCAATTAAGGTCGAGACCAAGTGCAGAAAGAAATACAACATAAGATGAGAAAGTTGGTTCTTTTTCCCTCCCTTGGGGCTTGGGAGTTGGAGATTTTGTAGAAAAGAAGTGAAAAGTTGGCAAACCAGAATCATGATTTGGATAGTTGAAAGGAACAAGTCTGAGATGCAAGTTGTAAAGAAGAAAAAAAGAGGATAATAATTAGAGAAGAAAAAAAAGGTAGAGGAATCACATTTTCACAGCCACAGGGAACAGATGACATGTCAGAGGTAGGATACAAGAAGATACACCCCTAGGAGTATTAGACTGTTGACAGCAGCCAACCACAGAGAGCTGCTTGTTTTCTTCTCATCATCATTTATTCGACTTACAATATACTACTAGTAACATTATAACAACAACAACAACAATCAATTACTACTACACATGCTACAATGTACTCTTCTAATTGTTTGCTTTCATTTAATTCCTTGAGAAAAGAAAAAAAATTAAAACATTCTTTTCTGGGAATCAGACAAAAGCTTCCACAGTTGAAAGAAAAAGAAGTGCTTTTATTTCAATTTCAGAAAAAAAAAAAAAATGAATGCTCTTATTAGCCCAGGAATCTCATAATCCTTCTCTTCCTCTATTCCTCTGTCTCCGCCCACTTCTCCATCACCTTTTTCACAACTTGAATGATTAGTAATTTACTTACACTACTCATGAATGTAGTCGAATTCAATGATATAATCATCACTCTTTGGTTACTTCAATGACCCGAAGCCATAATTTTAGTTTATGAATTATCCGAATTATTTTTAACACTAATTTCAGGAAACAACCTTTCTTCCTCGGATAGTGGTAAGGTCTGTGTATATTCTGCCCTCCCCAGACCCCATTCATGGGATTCCACTGGTTATGTTAGAGTTTGAACCAAAACTATTGATTCTGCTGAACCCATTGCCTCCTATGACCTAAATTAGCAAACTATTTTTCCAGTACCTTTTGCAAGCTGTTTTCCTGTTTGAATTTGTGCCAGTCATGTTAGCTGTCTCGTTTAAAAAGAAAATGGTTGAATTGTTGCCTTACCAGAAAAGCTAAAAAGAACAACTTTTTCCCCCAACATCAACTTTTAGGCTGTTACTAAATCAAAGATTTAGCAGTCTTTTTTTCACTTTATAGATCTTTGATTAATCAAGGTCCTAACACATCAAGTTTTAATGTGAATTACACAAAGCTTAATTGCAAGAAAAGGGGATTGTTGTCTGTGATTATAACCGACAAAGAAAGTTAAAAAAGATGAATCTAATCTGTGTTATTAACATTATTAAGAAGCTGTCATTTTCTTAAAAATAGTTGTGTCATGTAGGCAGGAAGCATCATTCCTTTTTATTTACTTTATTTAGGTGGTATCACATTCTTTTCCAATTGACAGAAGAAGCATCTTCCAATTTCAGTAAACCTAAACCTAGCTAACCTCTCTATTATGACTTACATTTTTATATTTTTGTTCAAAGGCAACATCTACTAACATAGTATATTAGATTATTCTTTCAACTCCTATGTTTCCTCAACACATCAAAATGTTGCCTTTTAACAAGTAATTTATTATGTTAGTTGGGATAATCATTTATGTATCTTCATCTTTGTATGGTTGGGGGAATAAATGGCCTTTAAGTAGTTGAATTGTAATCATAATCATCATTGTAACTCAATGATGCAAGTGGGGTGTGGGTGATAGGACTTTTTTGGGTCTAAATGGTATAATAATTGACATATTTGTAGCCATAGGTGGATGGAGCTTATTAGAGATTCAACTAAATCTAGTATTCTCGACACATGATACAGTAACATGTTATGTTCAATACTAAAAAACATCATAAATCCTGTCTTTGATCGTACAATTCCCATTTCAAGTGAGGTCTGGGGAGTTACAAAAACAAACTATACACTATTCTACAAGTAATTAAAAATGTTGGTAGAATGAAGAGCATTTATATACAATAAAAGTAGTATATATATGAATATATGATATTAGTGATTCTTATCAATCTTCTTATATTATTCCCACTGAAGTGACTGACTGCTTGCATTTGTCAGTAAAACCAGAATAGACAATCCTTATCTTTGATGATGTTATTTATATTGATGATAAAGAGAAGAATCTAAACTTTGAGTGGATTTTATTTTTTTTAATTTTTCATTGAAGCTATCTTTATCCAACATATTCTTCTTGTTTATAATGTTACTTTTATTCAAAGGAAGAATCACATTCTGGTTTGTCTTTTCCTTGAGGATAATAATATTCATGCTTACATGACAGAGAAAACTTCCTCCTAAAGTTTTTCAGGACTAAACTTAGCTGCAAAATAGGAAAGATGACATTTTGAAGTCTAAACATAGAAGCAAAAAAGAAAAAAAAACAAAACTACCCCACTAGGTTATTGTTACAATTCTACCATCTCCTAAGTGTCATGGACTTAGAACGCTTACTGAGACTTCCGTGCGACACTTGTCAATTTGCGGGTGGTCACATAAGCTATGGTTGCACACATATTTTTCCCTTTTGTGTCTTTAATTACCTATGAGTGCATAAGTCCAAAAGTTTCTTTCTTCCTTCAACTATTTCATCAAAGAAGTCATCAAGTTGGCCAATGATGCTTTCTGCCCCACATTTCAACATTCCAAAGCAATCTTTCAAGTTTTCAATCTTATCATGGATGTCAACTTGTGACAATACCAATCCACGTTCTTTGGCTCTTTCTAGTTCAATTTTCAGGTCAGCCATAGCTACTCTTGCTCTACGATACTCGAAAAGTAGGATCCCGGGGAGTTGTCCTTCAGCCTGATTCACCTCTGCTGCAACTCTCTGATACAATCTTGAAGTTGAAA
Source organism: Solanum medicagineum (assembly GCA_026153255.1). Taxonomy (NCBI): domain Eukaryota; kingdom Viridiplantae; phylum Streptophyta; class Magnoliopsida; order Solanales; family Solanaceae; genus Solanum; species Solanum medicagineum. The sequence continues at coordinate 31,494,573 of JAPFFP010000001.1, forward strand.
CCATAAAAGATGAACCAAAAACCATGTTCCCTTCATGACTACCACTTTGGTAAAAACTTGTTTGTGGCCAACAATATACAAGTCCACTTAGCAGAATGACCAAAAGCAATGAACTAACATTTTTCATTGCATAAAGCACTCCTCTGAATCCATTGAATTTTGATCCTATCAGAACATTTTCGTCGAACCTCAATGATAAATCTTGCATTCTTGTTTCCAACAAACTCTTGTTTTCTTCTTCAAGTGCTACTATTTCTCTCTGACAACGATTTATCGCTCGAATAGCCTGTGATCAAGAAGAGATTAGTTAAAAAGATTGCAACTTTACGCGAAAAATGATCAATTTCGTTATGGATATATAACCTGGCGGGAAAGCAGGGGGTTTAAAATGTGGTGATCATCAAGAGAAGCAGCAAAATTAGCACCAGCAGTGTAATAATTCTCCATGGTTGTGATTGCTGATTTGAGAACATGGCAAGCTTCCCAAAGTCTTGAACTTTCATCCATGTACTCATCAAGCCATTTTTCTCCAACAGGCAAATGTAACTTTTGGACAAGTAATGTTAATTGGGAATGAAAAGACCTTAGAGATGACAAAACATGTTGCAGAAAATGGAAAGACATGAAGTTTTGAGATAGGAACAAGTGATCAAGATTGTCAAGTCCTCTAGTTAGGAAGTTGTAGAATCCATTCACAGAAGTTGTAGATGAAGAATGACTCATCATGAAGAAAGTTAGAGAAGAGAAGAAAATATAAATTTTTATGTATTTTGGAAGTGAGATAGGAGGAGTCTATATAGTGAAAAGGATTTGGTTGTTGGGAGCAATTATGTGTGTTTCCCACAGAGTGGAGGAGATGATTGGAGAATCTGCCATTTTCATTATTTAAAGGAAGCAGAAAAAATGCTGCAAAGGAAAAAAGGCAGAGGGAAAAAGGGGAATTCCTAAGTCCAAATGAAAAAGCACAACATGAGAAGTTCATGAGTTGGCCTAAGCCATTACACTTTCCTATTCATAAAGATTTAGTCTGCAGGACCTTTCAAGAATCAAGAATCAAAAAGGGGGTCTGCACATAAAATCATAATTAGGGAGAAATCTTTTAATTTTTATTTTTTATTATTATTAATTATGGGTATTATCACTAGTTGACAAGTTTTATGATCACAATCCTCCTCTTTTATTTTATTCGGGCTTGACACGATAATCAGGAGTTAATCTAGATGCCTAGATACAAGTTATGGTGAACTTAGAGCATTTTGCCCAAACAATGTATTTGTGTTGACAAACTTATTAAGTATGAGTATATTCATCACTAGTTGACAAGTGTGATGATCACAAGCCTCCTCTTTTATTTTATTTTATTTGGGGTTGACACGTACAATCAAGAGTTAATCTCGAAGCACAGATAGAAATTAGGCTGAATCTAGAGCATTTTGCTCAAACAATGTATTTGTGTTGAGAAACTTATTAAGTATGAGTATTCATCACTAGTTGACAAGTTTTATGATCACAACCCTCCTCTTTTATTTTACTTGGGCTTGACATGGATAATCAGGAGCTAATCTAGAAACACAGATAGAAGTTAGGCTGAACCTAAAACATTTTGCTCAAATAGTATATTTGTGTTGAGAAACTTGTTAAATATGTTCAATTATTAAATTTAGACTCCAATATTATCCACTTGAATCGTCATTCTTAAATCCAATAACTCATAAAATATAATTCTTGCTTCTACCTTTCCTGATGATTTAAGTAAGCTCACGCAAATGAAGTCAATAGGTTGATGACATGATATGAGCTTGAACGAGAAAATGAGATTCATATTATCGATTTTGTTTGAGATTGGATTGAGGCACAATTATTATTGTTGTATTATAAAATACATTATAGCTCTTTATTCTATGAGGCCCTAGATTTTGTTTTCTTGGACTGTAAAAGTTTGACTACTTTGACTGAGATACTTCTTATTCTTCTTTCTTCTCATCCTTCAATTTTGATTTGGTTCAATCTTGGAATTGAGTGCTTCTTTTTTCTCTTTCACCTTTTTCTCCATTTAAATTAATTGATAATTATTCTTTTGATAATTTATTTAGCTGCATGATGGGGAAGTTTAAGGAGATATTAATGATGAGGTCTTGGAGTTGAGATTATTCTATACAGATGTTGGCCCCCTCATTTTCACTTTTAGAAGTTAAAATTATACTTTTTTGGGAAAGATTTTATGAAAAGCAATATATTGCTTCTAAGTTCAATATACACGAACTTCTCCCTAACATTAACATGGGGTCCCCTCAATACTCACAAAAAAAAAAAAAAAACCCCACCAATATATATCATAACAAATTAAAAAGAGAGAAAAAGGGTTGGTGGGGCTTGTGAATATCCAACAAATCTAGCCAATTTTTTTAAAATAATTAATATTTTTTACAACATTTGCTAGTTGAGGTTTGAATTTCTACGGTTATATACTAGCCAGGTTAGTGGAGTTTATGTCTTTCAAATGATATCAGAACCAACATCCAATATAAATTTCTTATATATGCTCATGTGGCTAGTGACTGACACAAAAGTTCTACCAAGGAGATTCAAAATAATACAAGAATATTATCATAAATCATTTGCTAATATAACTTCGTGAGATACACATAATTTATCTTATTTGCACGTTATAATTCGATGAAAATGATTTAATTGAATCCCTTTGAACTATATAGCTCGAATATTAATCCTAGAGTGGTTGCATCAAATGGAGTAATATTATTATTGCTTTTGGGAGAGCCCAAAACTTTCTTGTGTATCAATGATGTATAGTAGATGTGTATCATCAAAAGCCGGGATCCTGTTTTTGAAATGGGGGGAAATATTCAAGAATGCATGCTTAGCTTGTTCCTACATTGAAATTTGTCAAATACATAGGACTAGTACAATTTGTATTGGAATTGCAAAATGGAATTCCAGTTTCCAAATCCACTCAAAACTGTGGGGCAAAAAATGGTCATACACACATCTAGAAATTAATCTTTTTTAGCCAAAGATTTGGTCACCTTTCTACGTGCGATTTACCATAATGGCCTTAAACGTGTGTGATTTTGAACTTTTAACTCTGCTTGAAATTGTTATAGCTACGCGGTGAAAATTTAATCAAGGTATGTGTACTTAAAAGGTAGCCATAAAGGTTGTTAATTTTTTGGGGTCCTAGAGAGGATGTTCCAGCAAACTTCGTACGGTAAAGGGGTAGAGATTAATACAGTTTTTAGTATGATACGATGTTTCATGGGCACCACATAAGCTTTGTAATGCTGAAAATTGGTTAAGCTCAAAATCAATCAAATCCAATTGCAACTAAAAGGTAATGGTGAATGCATTAAGTGTGTGACATGTTGGTTAATGAAGCAGACTAAACAATCATGTGGTCTCAAGTTCAAATTTTAGCGAGTGCAAAAATATCGACCTTCGGTGGACAAGATTATAAGGGGTATTAAACAATAATATATATGTTGCTAGGAAGGATAGGATACATGATCTCAAGCAATTTTTGGAACCGCTTAATCACTACACTAAATATTTACTTTGTTTCAAGAAGTGTCAATACTGATATAAATACTTATTAAAATTTTTTTGACCTATATATATAATGTAATTTTCCGACGAAGGGTGATTCCGCCCTTGCTCACAGTTGTATTCTCAAAAAGCCTATTTTCATTTGAATGATATATATTCATAATAATATCTTACTTACACTGATAAATGTGCATATTACGATGTGTGTCATGCTTCATCAGTTTTATATAAATATCGAGTGTGAATAAATTTTCTCGACAGAGAGAAGTGAGTGGGTATGGTTTATGGTCAATTGTTTAAACCTGGACGAAGCCAAGCCACAACCAGTATGAATAGCGTTTTAATTTGGAGGGGACCAAAAGAGTTTTGAAAACTTGAAATTGCTAAGGTGGTGTCAATATCAAAAATTTCAATTTGTAATCAATTAAATAGAAAGAAACTCTCTTTACCATGATTATTAGTAGAAAAAAGAGATTTTACATGTAATTATTTGAGATTGGAACAAGTGGAACTGTTGGCTTATTGTAAGAAGATGTCAATCAATCAGAGAAAAGAAAGTCAATACCATTGGGATGGAACCAAATCTTTAAGAACCTACACAAACTAGTAGTATTAATTTAACGGAAAGTTATATATACCATTGGGTTTACTAGTTTATCAAATATACAGTATCGATATATATGTATGTATAGTATATTATGTTATATATATAATTATGTATATTTAACATAAATATATATAATCTATACACTTTTTACATATTTTATTAACTAGATAATCGAATAATTAATCCCATAACCACCCCTTTATTAATTTAGTTTAATTTAATGAATTGAGGCACAAATGTCCATTCCATTAAACAGGAAATTTTGTTCTAACCTGTCTGTTGACAGTTTTTTTCTTTTCTTTTCTTTTTGTGTTGAAGTGGGTGGAACTATTGGAACCTTAAAATTGGCCCAGTCATTGAATTTATTTGACATATGAATTAGTCTAAAATTAATGATCAAGTTTGATGCACATTACATTACGACAAAGTGGATATTTAGTTGCAATAGGTCTATTTATCTATTGCCGCAAAACATTCAGCAGCAACTTAATTAATATCATTATTTTCAGAGTCGCTAAAACTATTAATTATATTTATTATAGTGCTAGTTATTAATTAATATTTATCCATATTATATCATGTCAGCTGAATATATAATATTACGACAATTGCATCATTTTTTTCCAAAATAATTATCACAAAATCCTTTATTTATTGTGATGCTAATATATACTTATTAATATAATAACTAGACATGTGGTCAAGGTTTATAGGTAGGCCAATGGTTCAAAACCTTCCAACCATACATTGGTAATCGGTGGTGCGTTTTATTTTGAAGTTATGGCCCAACTCAATCAAACTTTGGTTTTTATCGATGGAAACAATAGGATTTTTTCACGTTAATCAATGAGAAATTTGTATTATAAAACATAATTTTTTTTATCACCAATTTTTTTTAAAACCAAATTACCTCACTGGAAAACACATGGTAAAAAATAAATTTTCATTGAAATATTGAGACCCACTAACTAATTATAATTAATACCTTTCCTAATTTGCCTACTATTAAACTTCACGTGCTGATATCAGTGTCTATCCTATACAATACTGATAGGGTATCAGATATCAAAAGTATCACAAAGGATACCGATAGAGTATCAATATACTGATAGAGTATATTATAGAGGATACCGATAAGGTATATCCATCTATCATAGAGGATACCGATAAGGTACCAATATACTGACAACAAGCTTTTTCGTGATACCTTGTCGGTATTAGATCTTAATATCTTCTTATTTATTTCTTCAAAAACAGCTCAATTTTATATGGTACCGATAGAATATCAATATACTGATGAAGCATCACAGAGGATAACAATAGGGTATCAATATATCGATGGAATACCACAGAAGATATCGATAGAGTATCAA
>JAPFFP010000001.1:31526821-31542583 GCA_026153255.1 Solanum medicagineum
CTCTCCGTCCCTATTTATATGACTCACTTTCTTTTTTAGATAGTCCCATAAAGAATGGCACATTTCTACATTTAGTACTCCCTTTGTTTCATTTATGCGGCACCGTTTGACTTGACACAGGGTTAAGAAAAAAAGGAACACTTTTGAAACTTGTGATAAAATACTGATCAAACATAAAATTCGAGGCCATGGATGGTTGATCTTGATCTAAAACGGTTTTCGTTAGTTGTTGAACAGACTAACTAAAGCCAGGAATAATCAGGTACCTTCTTCAAGTGCATTTTCAACTTCTCATCGGAAAGTCCAGAAAGAGCAGACTTGAGTCCTGTTGAGGACAATCCATTTGAATTAGCCAGTTCAAAGACCTTATCCATAAATGCCTCACTGTTTTCAGTGCCCGCAGAAGATGCATGCATATATTCATTTTGATAATGCAAGCAAATTTGGTCCAGGAACTGCAGAGCGCCTTTCTTGTGACTGCAAGTCATCATTCAAAGCAAGATAAAGAAAGAAAAAAGTACAGTTTAATGAAGCCAGTAGGAAAAAAAAGTGACCAAAGAAAAGATCCAAAAGAATCAGTTTTAGACCTATATGATGAGGCTGTGATTTGGAAAATTTTCATGAAAAGAATGCTTGGTGAACGATGATCCTGAATGGAGTTAAAAAGCACTCCCAAGCGTCCAGTGGTGGTGCCTGCCATCTGCAATAGATCCAACTACTTAATTCACATAACCAAGGATATTTAGACATAACAAATGATGAAGAATACTGTGTGAGTGTGTGTGGAGAGAGAGAGGGAGAGAGAGAGAGAACTACCAGATAATGTATTCCTTCACGAAGCAATCTCATCCCATTCTCTGACATTATATTGACAGCAAGAAGATGAGTCACAGGCTTCAAATCATCTATTGCTGGAAAACAAATTCAGACGACACAAATGAAAGAGATACTCAACCATGTTCCACATTAAACAAAAATGTGAGGCTGAGTATAGCTTACTTTCTGTAGAATGTAAGAAGCTGAGTTCAGTAAAAAATGAGTTGTCTGCTAGAATTAAACCAGACAGAGATACAAATCTTGGTTTGACTTTCCCTTCAGCTATAATCTAAGTCAACAGAGAGACAATGACGTACCCGATTATTTCAGGCACTAAGCACAAAAACCAATGCAACATATTTAGGGAAAACAAAGAATTGCACCTGTGGGTTATAGCGCTGCACACCACTCTCTGATAAAAACTTGTCCAGGATGTCTGTATGAGAGTTTACGTGCCCAAAATAAACGAGTTCTTGTATTTTAGCAGTCTCATCATTCATTGCATTCACAAGAGCATCCTGCCAGTAGAAGCCTCAGGTATATCATATCATGTTATAAGACAGTCTCATCCTCCTAGAAATAAACTTCAATAAACAGATAACCGACAGACATGGAGATGAATATTTCAGCTTGACATAGCGTATACAGGTTTTAAATCAATTAGTAACAGGAAAAACTAGAAATAAATTTACATGAGTCGCCAATTCACATCATTTCAGGTCTCCACGGAAAAACTCTATTTCCCCATCCCTTTCTCAAAAACAAACTCCATATTATTGGAAACATATCTATCTTTGAGCAACTAAAGCACATGGAGAAAAAGGCCAGTTCATGAAACCATGACATTCAAATAACAAATCTAATTTCCTAAATAAACCACCCAACATAATCTGTTTTTTTAAAAAAAAAAAAAACTGGCAACTTTACCCAACATGATCATTTTCCTTTTACCATATGCCATACTTGTCTAGGAGATTTTTCTTTTTTCCTTCTCAGTGAATCAAACATCAGAAAATGGTAAAAGAGGCAATTATCGAGACCATTTATGTACCTGGAAAATTAGCTGTGCAACTATAAGCAGAGACGCAAATTTAAAGTTAAAAATGTCAGACGCAAAACCATTTTTTCAATACTTTGAAGCTGTGATCATAAATAGGGCTATACATACCTCAGTAGGATCATGGACAAGCCCATTGAACAAGAGGCAACATTGTTTCTTAGCCAAACCTAGCTTAGATACAAACAGAGAGCTTTCCTCAGAGAGTTCTTTGAAAGTATGCTCCTTCTCCAGCTTCAGTAAGGTATCTTGAGGAGGAGTTTTAGACTGAGGTCTACAAAAAACACAAGCTGTAAATGTTTTGGAACACAAATTAAGAGAGGAACAATCTATCAACTTGAGAAATTAGCAATGAGAAGCCATTTGCATGCATGTAGCTCTCAACAAAACAAGCAGATAAATGAACACGATGCTTTGAAAATGGTAGACTTACAGCAGTGTTTCCACAAATGCGCCTTCAACGTGGTGCACTTCAGGAGGATCTTCAGCAGCTGACTCAATTCGCAATTTGTTTACCTAAATGTTTAGGTGAAACTGTTCCTTAACTGTGTTTATTTATAATACACCAAAAACACTACTGAAGCAACAGGGAAACTCAAAATTTGAAACCCATACACCTCCTGACATGAATCACCACCATTTTCCACAAGAACAGCACATCAAAAGGGAAAACTGAAGGAGCTAGCCCCATTATTACCCTTCATCAGACTCGCTCCAGACAAAATTGCTCTAAAATTTACACTAGCAAAGGCATTTTTCTATGAGGAGCAATGCTTTGTAGATGTTGTGGGGAAGCTCCATATGATATATGAGAAGCATGTAAAAAGTAGAGAACCCAACCGAAAATATGGATGTCTACAACAAAGAAAACCCAATCATCTACACTAGCAAAGCATTGTGGTGAGGAAGGAAGAATAATATGACTGGGTAAAATAAAAATACCTATGAGGCATGACAAGAACTAGCTATACAACTGAATATGACACGATGCAATGGCAGTTCATGAAAAAAGTTACACACCAAAATCAGGTTTTCCTTTGTTTCCGGTAAGTAAATACAATTTTTTCTCAATAAAAAAGAAGACGAGGGTGAGAATTTCACAAAACCCAAAATATTACTTCTGGAAATAATTACACGTGTGGCATCCCCTGCAAGCTAAAATATTCATTAATAGGCAGTATACAGAATAGAAAGTATTGAAATCATACATTACTCAGGAACCGGAAAGCTGTTGCGATTCCTCGATTTTCCTTGATGTAAATGAAAAGACGAATAATCTGCAGAAAAACATTACAGTTTTCATCAGTTCATATGCATCAAGAACAAAATTGAAACTTCAAGGGAAATAGAACTGTAAATGGAACAAAAGAAAGACGGTGAAAAGAGTTCCTTTTTTTTCAAATGTAATGAAAATTTTGTGAAATATTAGTAACACTAGCTACATGTAAAAAGAATTCTTATGACAACTCATGTTACAAGAAAGTAATAATAACATCAACAGCTCACATTTTGTAGCAAGTTGCCTCAATAACAAAAACCATGCAAAGGGTACCACATCCACCAATATCAGTGTCTCGATGCATGCATTATCATTTACCAATCAAAAAAAGAAAAACAACTAGATGCATGCATGATGCATGTATACTCCAAGCTGTTAGAGTAAAGTCCAATTAAATACTTATATAAGTTGCTAGCTATTTGAGCTTTTAATTACATGATACCAACAACATAGCACGTAGTGGAATATTTTCAGTTCATATGACAAGTACCTTATAGAAGCATGTTGTAGAAATAAGTTTCAAAAACAGCCAGCAATAGAGAAAGATGGAAAAAAGAGCGACCCTGTTACTATTGCCATATTCAATACTTAGTAATTAATCAGGAAAACATTTACGTTGGAGTTCTGCGCCATATGTAGGCATAAAACTCAAAGCAAATCTAGTATCTACCCTGACTATACGCTTGTTAATCTGAAACACCTTTTTTCATAACTAATCCCCTCTACCATCAAGTAACATGTGTCATGCAAAAGAAACAAGTATTTACTTGTAAACATTGAGTCGCCTGGCTTACACCAAGAATGAAAAGCAACTAATTAAAGGTCCAAATAATATTATTCAATCATTTACTAGTTATTCTGACGAAATTTGCATAATTACCAAACTGGAGAGGTCTCCCTGATTTGGACTATCCTTCTCCTTATAAGAAAGGGGAAGTTGACCACTGCTTGATTCGATCTCTTCAATTAACTTTGCAGAGTACAATATCACTCCAAATCTCATTGGAATATGATTCTCAAACATTGAAAGAATTGCATCAACAGTCTGCAAATTGTAGAGAAACTGTTAACCCATATTCTTTTATCATTATTGATTGGATGACAACAAAACATAACCAACCAAAAAACAAATAAATACAAAAACATTTTTTGGGTTCCCAAAAAGGTAGAGCTTACCACAAGCCCACAAATGGAGGCAGGATCCAAAACATAAACTGCATGGTAAAGGTTCTTCCGGATGTAACGCATTTGTCCAGGGTAGACTGGCATCAGGATCTAAAGCAGAAAGATGCAATAAGTCAGAAAATAAAAGCCAATGAAGTAATGACAAAGAGCACAATCCGAAGATCAGAGAAACGAGCTACCTCGTTTAAATTGCTCCGCCAACGTTTATACATCTCATCCACCTCCAAGTTATTGAGATAATGAACATAATCTGACCGAAAATCAACACGGAATGTACTGGACTCAGAAGGGGGCAGTGTTGAAAGGAGCTTCCTCACGGTGCTGACAGGAATCTGAAATTTTCAAGCAACAATTACTGCATGGGCTTTTGTTTAACAGAACAGCCATGAAAAATAAAACACCAAAGATGTTTGGGATATAAAATAATGAAGGTTGGAAAATAAGCATTGATGAAATGCACAACCTACAACACGCAAAAGATAACTTTTAAAGTATGCAAAATCAAGCACCAAGAAATTTCATCCCACGTGTTAAGTTCCCAAGTTTGAATGATCTATCTGCTACAACTTGCGATCATATACATTATGCACAATTGATGAGAAAGTTCCAATGATATTCTAGGTTCTGGAGCACACTCTCCATGAGAAGAAGCTGAGGCAACTTCATATAATGGCCATCTGAGGTCGTTAGCTTTTGTAATTGAAATGATGAGCTAAACTCCACCCATAATTGAGTTTCAAGCATTATAGACTTATCCTCTAAATGACAGAATATACTGTTAAAACATATGAAGCATTTAAGTCTCCTTAGCAAGATGTTTCTGCAGCATATTCTGGGAATTCACCCCACCCCCAGTAAGTCACTGGTTACATCAGAAGAAAATCTCAGATAACCAAAAAAGATGTCAAAACCCAGGGCATCTGTATCAGGAATGCCCTTGAGGAGGTTCTAGAGCTTCGCACCTTCATTTTAGAGTATTGATCAGCTAATGATAACTCCTGATGAACCATGTCAACCAGCCTGAAAAACAAATTTCAGAAGTTCTTCAACTCAACCAAGAGGAAAAGGGCTAAGCTCCGCTTCTCACAGTGAAGCGCCTGGGTGATCATAAAGAAAAGTTTGACAAGTAAAATCACATGCAAACTATTCAGTGAATCAGTGAAAACAACATTCTTTGTTCTGTCAAAAAGTTATCAGCCTTAACCATATAGCCAAACATTCGAAGAACATTTGTTGAAGAACATATAATAGTAACAAAGGATGGTTCAACCGAATCATCTCCCCAACACGTCTAGACATGTGCTATTTGGTGTGTGTGTAGTACTTCAAGTTGAGCTGAAAAAAGCATTTAAAGTTGAAGTTGTGTTTGGACATGCATTTCAAACTTTAAAAACTTGTTTTTTTTGAATTGGAGGAAAAAATTGGGACAAAACAGTTCTCTGAAAGAAAAAGGAAAAAAAGGAGAAAAGAATTATGTCCAAACAGGCCCAAATTCTGAACAGACATTTCTATTTTTCTTCTCTCTTAATCTAATAATAGAACATAATAACAAAATCCTATAGGAAATGAGTTGCAGACGGAAAATAAAAAGCAAGGAGGTGGACGAGAGGAGATAGAAGAAGATCGCCTAGAGGTAAGTAAAGCATTACATATAAAGGTCAATATCTTCAGTATCGACTAAGGCACCATTCAGGGCCATTAATGACTTTCCAGGTGGGATCATTCGCTGATTTGTAACAATTTCCTCTTTGATAGATTCATTAAGCTGCGTAAAATTTAAAAGCATATCAAACAATCAGATCCAAATAAATGTCACTGAGAACACTAAATATGCTAACTGAAAAATAGTTTACCTTCATCCGAGATAAAGAAGAGACAACGCTAGGAAAATTTTGATTAATTTCTTGCATCGATTGCAAGGGGTCAGCAGCATGAACTATCCTCTGTGCAGTTTGATGCCCTAAATCTGTTTATTTGTATTTGGCATCACAAAGGGAGTAACCATAATATTAGCCTAATCAAAAGAAGCTTTCATTTCTAATATTGACAAGTTCTAGGCTCATTATAGGAAGGTTATCATCACCTTTTAACTCCCAGACATCAAGTGTATCAGAAACTGTTGATGATAGAAGATAATCCCTGAAAGCCATTATTTCAGATGTTAACTCCTGTTTACGCTCCTGCAGATAAGGGAAGACAGAATCGGTTCTTCAATGACTACAGCCTTGGCAGGGTGGATTGCCCACAACTATTACAACCACCCAAAAGAGCTTTTAGTGGACTCAAAAAGCTAATCAGACAAGGCACGAACCATAGTGTAGAATACTTAAAAAAGAGTCTTGTTTGCATCTCAGCTATAGTGATTGCATTTAGTCTGCCCTTCATTATTAACATTGTGTTTTCATGGGAGGAAGAGTGGAAGTGAGATTTATTTTGATAAAGTAAAAAAAATTCATTAAAAGAAGGGCAAAATGTTCCATTATAGAAGAAGTATACCAAAAAGTAGAAAACCTTAAAAAATATACATGGTTTTCTATGAAAGACAACCGAACTTTTCTAAAGGACAAAGTGTAGGATAAAGTACACGGTAGAGTAGATATGCAATTCTTTTTTTTGACAAAATAGGTGACTTAATAATTTCTGCCATATAGAGAAGAAATCAACAGTAAAAGGACAGATCACTATCCTCCATCGTTGTTCATGTAAGACGTCAAACAGTGGTGGAAGATATAGAATGGTAAGGGGGAAGGGGGAGAAGAGAGAATGACGGAGAGTTACTGTGTACTCTGACTTCTTTTTCTGCATAGCTTCACCAAGTCAAGTCTAAAAGGGGGGAATAAAAATACAACAAAGACCACAAAGAGAAAAACATTTGAGTAACTGTGTCAAACAGCCAGCCAGCACTTCACCAAACTTACCTTCAACAAAGGTGATCCATCCACTCAAGCACACCACCGTGTTATTTCTTTTACTTAAAGGGAGATATAAGCTCTGTGTTATTATTATTAATTTATTATTATTATTATCCTTCAGTGGATTATTATTTAAGTGGTCAAGTAAAATAATATGCGGATGCATATCTTTCTTAAGATTTTTAGAGTTTCAAACTAGACGAATACTATATTCTCCACTCAATCAACTTAGTGGAAAAAGATGATAAATACCCGGTACTCTTTCCTTTTATTTTACTTGTAATAACCATAGTTATCATCCTTCCTTATCTACCCAGAACTTCTTTATGTTGCCAATAAAGTTTGTCGACATTCATTTTCATTGAAAAAATTCTTATTTCTTTTGTGAAAAGTAGGTCCACAAAGTCATCAACAAGTACATGTACTGTGTAGCTTTAAACATATTCCTGTATGTGTTCTAAGGCAATGATTTCAAAAAAAAAAAATCTGTTTAACTTCATTGATCAGTTGGAGATATGAGAAGTTGATAACACAAACCAGAATCCTAGAGAATATAAATCCCCTGACTTCTTGATTAAGATCTTCAGTGTGAGGATCTTCAAGAGTGACCCCTGCAGCAATAGCTAAAATTAGATGCGTTTTGCTAAACACTAGATAAAAGAAGCATGGACATTTTTTTATCAGGTACTAAAAGTAGCAAACGACATGAGAATGAAAGACACTTGAGATATAATGTGAATAAGGCAGTAACTTTAAATGTGAGATCAGCACCATTATAAAGTTAACTCCTAATTTTTCCAAAAAGTTAAGTGGGTGGATCTTCTGAAATCCAAAGGTTTTTCTCCACAGATACAAGTATATTTCATATCCTAAATTCAGCATTTTGGAAAAACATTTTCATACAACCTGAAAATTAAAAGACAACCTGCTTTTTTACGTAATTAGTCACTATCTAAGAGAACTGGAAACAAATATAAATTGTCTCTAAGGTCCATTGCAAGAACAAAGAATTAAGACTAGTTCAGCCTTGATATCATAAAAATAAAGGACATTTCTTTCTGTTGATTTTCCCAAAGGAAAGTCACGAGATCTAAGGGATCCAGTCATTTTATCCTTGATCCAAGTAATGTCAGTTCAACCATGACAATTGGTAAAGAAAAAGCATAAAAGATTCAGAAACAAAACAGTGCCAGTCTTCCCATTTTAGAAAAAGCAATGTTATCCTCTAGAAAGTAGCAAAACATCCTAAGCTGGCAAGATTACATTTAACAGTATCTTGGAGATTATCACATCAATACCGCTGCTTGCATCAAGTAGCATGATTCAGAGGAGTGCATAACAGATCCTACCTTTCTTTACAGTGCTGTCATCCATAGCCTTGTATTCCATATTTTTCAGTGCTAGTTCCACACCATAACCACCCAAGTTCAAGGAGTCTCTGGTACCAAGAGCTCCACAGGGGGAACTTTTTGATTCACATCCAGAAGGTAACACAGGTCTAACGACATAATAGATTTTCCCCTGTGATAGTTATTGGATAGTCAGCACTAGAACAAATTATAACTCCATTTTGGGTTTATAATAGGAGGGAGCGTACAACAACAGAGATAGGGGCTATTTCCCCTGGTTGGTTAAGAATCAAAACAAAGAGAAACTAGAGAAGAGTATGACACCCTTTGGACATCTTCAATACCTCAAAAAAATGGACAGAGATGATAAAATGAATATTTTTGCTCTCTCTCTCTAGTTGTAATGAACAACACGAGATAACACTGAATATGTATATTATCGGAAGGTAATGAATAAGCCAACCCCGCCTGAACCCCTCAACCCCCCTTCTTTGTATCAAGCATTTTGTTAAGTAAAACCTTAAATGTTTCAATTAATTAAACAGAAAACAAAAGAAAAGTCATAATGAGGAACACTGAAAAGCGTTGCAATGCTTCATTCATTGGCAGATTCCAAAAAAGTATGGGGCTATAGACAGAAGTACCCAGCGACCAATACGGAAGCATTTCAAATTGTCTCAATTCCGGTCTTTCACGACAAAAGAACAAAGCATATTAAAGTAGACTGACACTTTGTTCGACAAAAGATTGTGTTCTTACAGAATAATCACAATGGTCCACAGTTAAGTATTTTATGGAGATCCAGAAGCACACGATATGTATACTCCAACTTGAGGGGAAGTCTAAAGAATCTTTAGATATAGCAGGAGTCCATACAATACATACCCTCTAGATACACAGATTACAAAATAGAGAAAATATCAGCTCCCAGAAAGGCCAAAAAAAAAAAGCTATCTAGACAGCTAACAACAAAGATCTATGGAGCTGATAAATTCCAGGAAAGAATCAACACTGGGTCCAGGAAAGAGATTAACCCAACCAAAAAAGGTAATCAAACATTTTGCTTTAAGGATAAGGCGAGTTGGGGTGCCATGAAAACATCTTTTCTTCTTCTCTTTAAAATTTGTTACAAACACTATCTAAAATCTCCAACAGCTAAAGGGGATACAAGCAACTCATTCTCAAAAATCATATTTTTTGCTTCTTTCTTACAAGAAGCATATTGATGACCTTGAACATCCACTAAGGCTCTAACTTCCTTCCTCCACAGCCCTGGATGTATTTAACTAATGCAGATGGAAACTATGTGAGTCTACCTCTGATAAAGGAACAGGCACATCTTTTGTAATCTATAAGTTTCTACACTATTTCAGGGTCTTGTATCACTAAATTATATTGGAGGAATTTTTTTCAAGGTGCAAACGGATATATCATAAAAAGAGATGTTTTCTTTCTTTCAGATAAGAGCACCCAAAAAAGAGAGGTTAAGCATTGAAGAGCTTTTATCAATGTCATGGATATTCTTGAGGATCCAAATCATGAATAACCATTCTGATTTCATTCTGGAGGGTCAAGAGAAAGTTAAAAAGCACAACGGATGATATAGCTTATAGAGGCATGGTAGCTGACCTCTCTGGCAGCACCAGCCAAGGTACGATGAAATTGTTCGAAGCAATGGGTCCCCAGAGCACCATATAAAATAGCTACCGGTTCTCCTACATTTGAATCTGGATTGACATGATCAAACTCAAAAATCTCCGGGTGTAATGTGTCGAGAGATCTGCATACAAAAATATTTAGCCAATATTAAATATCAGCAGAGCTCACATACATCTGGACAAAGACACCAACTTATATATGTTTCGTGGAGTAAAAAGAAAGTAAGACAGACTTACACTTCTTTTGGGTTCTGCAGCCACTCTAGCAACTCATCAACATTAAAAAATAGTCTTCCACCAGTGTCTACCCAACAACAGTTTCCTTCAGGACTGCTTGGGTTCTCACCAACAAGCAGAGGGTTAACCTTTTTGTTGTTTGCATTATCACTTTGCTGAAATACTCCTTCATCAGGAGAGCTTGAGCTGTTATCATCAGCAAGTGGAAAAGAAGAAAGAGATTCCTCTGCCAATTGACGATAAAGCACTATCCGAGGAGATGCTGATCGAAGAGTGAGAGAAAACTCAAACATGGCTATCAAGGACTCACTTAATAGAGACCTTCCATATTTTATAATTCTCTTCAAGCAATCTTTGGCAGTACGGCAATCAGAATTTTCATCCGCAGAGCGAAGCCATAACTCGATAAAATCCCAAAAATGGTCCTTAGATTCCTTTGATAGCAACTCCCTGTCCATATGATCAGAACATTACAAAATATAAAAGGAGAAGGCACAGTTTGCTTCTTTACAAGGAAACCTATACTAGCTGAGCATGTTTTGGGCAAGAGAAGGAAACCTCAATGTGGTATATATTTCATATCTTCTCGATATTGTTCCAATTTTATTGGATGCCTCCAAATGGATATCCTTAATGTGTGCATACATTTCTTTTATGAGCCTGAGAAAGCACTTGTTCATGCGTGATATAAGTATCAAGATATTTATACTTCACTGCATCCTTTATTCTTATAGTAAATTACTCCTTTATTTATTAGAACATAACCCTGATTTTGTAGACATGTTTCTTTTACAATAAAATATTTCAATTGCTGCAAGCATCCATGCGTAGCTTGTCTTCTGCAATTTATCACCCAATCTGTTTCCTCCTTTTCTTTAAGCATGTGATATCATAAGATTAAAGTTGACAGTACTTTCCCTGGAACAATGTCCTTAAACGCTATCATAATTCAGCTCTCCATTGGCTGGACAATGTAAGAAATACTAAATATGTCAAACATCTCTCACCACACATACTACTTGTGGCTTACCACAACATTAGAAAACGAATACAGAACTGTCATTTTCCAAGCTCCAAACTAGTGTACTCAACCAAAAAGGAAATAACTGGTATATCGACATCCTTGATCCTACATTAACAACTCTACTTGGATTTCTATGGACATCATCTAATACTTACTAAATATAAAAGATGTTACCTAGGTACCTTCAGCTCAGTTTATAATACAGTGCTTCACATTCTAAATTAGGGTCCTTATCTTCTTCACAAATCTCAAGTATTCTTTTTAAAAAAAAATGCACACAAGGGCATACTTTTACATAATTTACTAAGAAATTTGGAAGAACTAAGTGAATAATTAGGATATCGAAAATCAAATAGAATTTCAATACATGAAATTGTTGAAGGACACATCACATGAAGAACATGTTCATAAAAGAGAAAAAGACAAGACTCTGCAAAACTTGCATATATATATAACAGCCCTTTTGTTTGGTGGGAGGAGGGAACTGATCCTACATACATGCCATACCTAGTGACCGTATAAAATTCAAGTAAAACAATTTAAATACTATATTCATAAATTATTAGATTTTACAGTAGTGGTAGGTAATAGTATTTGGCAGTGGTAGCAAGTAGTGATGTTGTGCAATAGGAGCAGTGGTGGTGATATTTGAAAATGATGGAGCTGGTGATAGTTGCAATGGTGGAGATGATCCGTTGTAATGGCCAACAGATTGGTGATGCTTGGCAATGGGTGGTAGTGGACTAGTGGTTGGTAGTGATAGTGGATGTACTTGGTGGTAGTGACCAGTGGTGCTAGTGACCAGTGGTGGTAGTCGTGGTGGTTGATTAGTGTGGCTGGTAATGATAGTGAAGGTAGTTAGCATGATGATAGTTGGGGTGGTTGGTGTGGTAGAGACGAGGGTAGTGAGATAGGATGGTTGATTTCCATCGTTCTCACATGTAGTTAATGTATGAGATGCAATATTGGCTAAAAGTTGTACTTCTCATCATCGCACTCTAGGTACTAGTCTTTAAATAAAATTTCACCACGGTTTAACCCAGAAAGAAAGATTGCATAGGCGTTTAGATCACCAAGATAAGCTGGCAGTTTCAAGGTCACACAGAAGGAGGAACTAGATAACTGTATAAACTTGGTTTTTACTCTCTTATTATTATCCTTTCTAAGCCATTTACTCAAGTAAGAAGTTTTTCCCTTTATGCCTACTACAAGTAGACATGACGCAATGGCATATGGGTAAAAATGAAATACAAGTATGAATTATGATTACACAACAACAGTTCACTCCCCAAAATTTCTTTTTTAAACATGAAGACCAGTATGCAGTAACTTGTTCATTAGTGCAAAAAGCTATACAATAAGGCATTTTTCAAGAATGGCGAAGAAAACATACCCGGCTTCCAAGAGTATAGAGGTACCAGACCACTTAGCCCTGAGAGCAACCTGGACGTTCTTGGGTTTACTATTTGCGGCAGAAACTGAATGCCCAGAAAGGCAAATAGAGAAAGCTACAGCGATCACAACCCAAAACCCAAATCTGAAACGAGTCTCCATTGTTGAATCTTGATGTTTCCGATTCATCAGAGCTGTTAAGCCATTCAAGATTGTAACAATCCTAGACAAAAATTTAGCAAGAATTCTTGGACTACAAGATCAAGATTCTGTCCTAAATGACACAAGTGTTAGGGCTGAGTGTAGTCCGACGTTGTTTGAATCTGTACCTGCGATTGCAGAGGGGAGACCTCTTTATATATATGGCGTGGACTTTCCGGGTCTTTTTCAAAAGATACAAGGCTAGTTTAGGCAATTCATAAATACCTACGTTAGTTTTCTAGTATGGCAACTTTTCATTGGTTATGCGACATATAACTCTGTAATTTAATAGGCCGGAGACTTTCCCGTTAAAAATATTTTACTACAAGTTACATCGAGAAGAGGAAGCTGCTCGAATGATAATTATAAATTTTTTAAAAAAATATCATTTAAAAGTCTTTCTTGAATTTTACTCTTGTTTGATAAATTTGTGTCATAATAACACCATGCACATAATTTTTGTAAGCGATCGTAAAAAAAATTCTGTCAATGATAAAGCTACGATCTCATATATTTTGTTGGGTGGTTCATAAGTTATAACTTTTGATACAAATTATTCACTAATTTTGGTCTTGAGGGATAAAACTTATCTTATACACGGGTTATGACAAACAAATATAACTGTAATGTAATCTATTTGCAAGAATGTACTTCTGAAATTAAAGACTTATTTTAAGAATGTCATTTTCTAGCTAAAAATATTTTTAAGAAATCATAATTCAACGAGCAAAGCTCTATGCGGACTGCAGTTGTTTGCACTTAATAGAGGTTTGAACTCTGAATCTGAACGATTTTGAATTATTAAGTGATTAATTAACATTAAAATTTAATCACTTATTAAGTGTGAATAGATCTTAATCATTGAAATTTTGAACAAAAAATAATATTTTTATGAGCATAATTTTTAGCTCTACTCAACGCCCAATCACCTACCACCTTCATTATAGTCATTAACTACCTTTGTCATCACAATCATTATTAGCAAACATTGTCACTGCTGACTACTACATCAATCACCTCCATAATATTATTCACTATCATTGTTGTTGACACTACTATCTCCATTACCACTATCAACCGCTATCACTAATGCAATCAATCCTTGTTATTAACCATCTCCGCCATCACAACTAGCACCATTGCCACAACTACCAACATACCGTCAACTATTACACATCCTTCGGCTACCATCATCTACTCCGCTAACTACTAACATCAATCAATTTCACTCTCACAATCATTATCATCACACCAATTACTATAACATCAACCACCTTCATCATTACTAACCATTAATATCAATGATTATCATCACCACCATTACAAAACCTATTATTAACGAACAAAAATATTTTGTGTTATTCAAATAATGTTTTTAAAAATATTTAAGTACTTTTTATTTGAATTTTATATGTTTATTATATTTATAATAAATAAATTATGCATTGAAAACATAAATAATCTTGGTTATATAGCATCTAAATCTAGAGACAACATTTTAATCATTCATATAGGCATTTCAATTTGAGTATTTTATTTTTAGTTAAAACAAATGAAGTCTTAGTTGGATACTTAGAACTGATGTAAGATCTATGTGCAGGGAAAAAGTTATATTAAAAACCTCCGAAGAAGATCCTAGTTTTATTGTGTATGTTAGTGAGATTTATTCATGTTGTATTTTTCATTTTATTAATGGACGATGATGAGATTCAATTTAAGGATCCCCATCTTCTTTAATGTTACATTAAAGTGTATAACTATCTCATTTAAAAGCTAAAATTATTCGAGAAAAAACACTTTTATTACTTAATCATATTCTCATTAAAAAGTTATATTCATAGATGATTGGGTCCATATTATTTGTTTGTTGATGACCTCATGACCTAAGAATTCAATCATCTAGAAACAAAAGACAAAGTTATTGATATGTCTAATTATTAAACTGAAAAACACAGTTGATCTTTTAATTTGGATATGGAATTAATACTTATATAATGTTTCATTAGCAACCTTTGTCTGAATTCAAGCATAAGTTGGTAAATAGTTGCAAAACAGAGTTCAGAGAGGCACAATGTTGACTAATGAAATTCAATCCCACCCCTCCTCTGCAGTAAATCAACAGAACACAAGATATTAGCATAGTATACTTGGCTGTTTATCCATGATTGAAATTTAACTGAAGATCGTGAAAGAGTCATGAGCAAATTGACAAGTGCATGGAAGCCTTAGCGAAAGTCCTAAGTCCGTGACAACTTATAGGCGTTTAACACTATACCTCCTTGGGAAGAAAACGGTGTGGTAGGAATATTGTCCCAAGAGCAGTACATACAGAAGGTGTTATCCAGATTCCGGATGAATGATGCTAAACCCAAGACTACTCCTTTGGCAAATCATTTGAAATTGTCAAAGGAGCAGTCACCGAAGACAACTGAGGAGCGTGAACACATGGCACAAGTTCCATATGCTTCTGCAGTTGGGAGCTTCATGTATGCTATGTTCAGACCTAATATAGCACATGCAGTGGGAGTTGTTAGCAAGTTCATGGCAAATCCTGGGGAAGAGCATTGAAAAGCAGTGAAGTGGCTTCTGAGATACTTAAAAGGTACATCTAATACTTCACTTTGTTATGGTAATGGCAAGGTAGTTCTACAG
>JAPFFP010000001.1:31542683-31562999 GCA_026153255.1 Solanum medicagineum
TGGGGGGCAGGAGCCCCCCACCCGAAGGCTGGGGTTCGGGGCGGAGCCCCGACTCATATTTTAGGTGCTACTGTTTATTCTCCGTATATACTTGTATTATGTGTAATTATAATATCCGAATATCATTAATATATATAACCCTATAGCCGTGGAGGTTACCCAATTAATTGGGTGTTACCACGAAAAAAAAAAATCTCTCTGCCTTCTCTCTAACTTCTCCCTAAAGAAGAACAAAAGTTCTTCCTTCTTCATCTTCGTCGTCTTCTTCTTCAACAACAGATTTACAGATTTAGATTTCCCAACATGCAACATACATTACAAGGCGTAGTGGCCTTGAATGAAGCAAACTAGCTATATTACAGAGGAATATCGGCTATTACTAATTTTTACAAGATCTGATTGACCTCTTAATAAATGAAAGCAAAAGAAAACCTGCAGTGAGCCTAAAACAAAGATTGTCAAAAGCTCAAGGCTGTTGGAAAGAATGAAAGAAGAAGAAACTCCTTGTCTTCATCGGCAATCTAGTTGAACTCCATTTCCACTTGGTTTGTTTAGCTGGAGGACAAGTAGATGGTGTTACTGATTTCACTCTACACTTGAGATTACTAAGCATGTTCACGTTGAGAGGAAATCAGAAACAACAGAAGTCTCCGAGCTAATTTTATTTGATCAAGAAAATTCCCAAGGCTCTAGGTTCCCAGGTTCAACTCTAGAAGAAATTTCACTTGCTTTCTCCTAATCTAAATAAGCAAGAAAAAGTTCTAATATGAGAAAACCTCATCATGTCACCTCAGCATGTCTCCAGAATGCAGTCGCAAGCAACTCAAGGCTGGTGATATGCTGAATGTGTTACCATTAGCATTATAAAATGAAGGTTGTCCAAGAGGTGCTGGTCTATCTGGGATTTCAGGAACCTCAATATCTCCTTCTAACATTTTCAGTGCATCCAATATAGTCGGCCTCAAGGCCACCATCACATGAGCACACAATATTCCAACGAGGAGATATCTCACCATTATAGCCCTTGGATTTGCACTTACTGAATCCTCAGTCTTTACTAGGATGTTATCCAAAACTTCATTTATCTTTCCAGCTTTTACCTTCGACCAAGCCCAATCTGTGATCAGAAAAGCACGAGGTGATCCTGAAGAGAAATCAAGGACTTTCCTTCCACACATTATTTCCAAAACAACAACTCCAAAGCTATAAACATCGCTCTTCTCAGTCAATTGTCCATAAAGAGCATATTCAGGAGCTAAGTAGCCATGCGTTCCTGCCACTCTGGTGGTAAGATGAGACTGTCCTTCTCTACTTTGCTTAACCAACCCAAAGTCAGCCACTCTTGCTCTCATATCTTCATCTAATAGAATATTAGTAGCTTTAATGTCCCGGTGATAAATTGCTGGCTTTATCCCATAGTGCAGATAAGCTAGTCCTTTCGCCACATCCAAAATTATGTTTTTCCTCTGAGGCCAAGTCAATGGTTGCTTCAGTATTCCACCTTGATTAACAGCGAATAAATGATCATCAAGATTCCCATTGGGCATATAATCATAGACGAGGTATCTTTCACTCTCCCCTCTTTCAACCTGATTTTCATCAGTCACACAACACCCCCTAAGTGATACAAGATTACGATGCTTCAAGTTACTAATAATCTCAACCTCATTGCAAAATTCATCATTTCCTTGAAAATCAGATTCTATAATCTTTTTGACAGCAACATTAGTCCCATCTGCTAAACTTCCTTTATAAACTACTCCAAATCCACCTCTCCCGATAAAATTCTTTTGGGAAAAATTATCAGTTGCCTTTTCAAGCTCCTGAATTTTGAACCAAACAGCAGTATTAGGCCTCATTCTTCGCCTAGACACCGTATTTTCCATTTCCACATCATCATTTTTCCTCCACCTTTTGTTCCAGCAGATATACAATCCCAACACTAAAGACATGCATAATACCGCCATACCAGCTCCAGCCAACCCAAATATCAGCGCTAAATGCCGTTTACTTGAACTATCATTTTTCAAATCAATACTAAAAATACATGACATGGCACCAGTACTTTCAGGACCAAACTCATTGACAATACCAGCAGCATACAAAACAGCAAAGTAAAAGCAATTAAAGGAATGAGATGCATTACCATCAATTGCAATCAACTGTTGCTGAACTTTAAAGCCAGCAGCTACACAACCATCACAGGCAGTAAAATCCTGAAGATCAGACCTACAACCAGAATCCAGAACTGTTGAATTACCCAACTTCTTTTCCCAATCTTGGATGGTCTGAATTGAGGCACAAAGGTTTGGTGCAGTGACAAACTGAATAGGATCAAAACAGAAAGAGGTAAGATTGGAAGGAAGAGACAAAGAATTGAGCTTAGATTGGAATTCTTGGATGCAAGCAGCAGAAGTTTCCAAATTGGGTAAACGAAAAAAAGAAGTTTCTTTAAGGTGTTGTGCCATAGCAACACCAAAGAGGGACAAAAGGTTCTGGCAGCACTGGCCTTTGCTTGCTGTGGGAATAGCAGAACCATTAGAAAGCTGAGGAGTTGAATTCAGAACTTTGCAGTTAGAACTTGACCATGGGGCTCTTAAAACATAGCCAAAATCTAAAGGACAAGTTGCAGAAAAGTTTTGAGCTGATGAAATTGAAACTACACAAGAAAACAGACAGAACAACAAACACACAATCCATAAATCACCCTTCATCCTAAGTTCTTGAAAACGAGAAAAAAAGGAGATTTTTGACTCAAGAAACCATTTTTAATGGGGTTTTCTTTATGGTATACAGAATTATGTGCCCAAAAAGTGTTTTTGATGATTGATGAAGGATTATGCACTGCCAGAGTCAAAATGTTAGGTTCATTATCTGTTTCTGAATCTTGAAAGTTTTTGTAAGGGCGGCTGACTTTATAAATTAACTGGCCAGGAGGAATCAAATAGGAAATAGATGACAATTTGGTATAATAAAGAAATATTTAGGTGATTTTCTAAAAACATCAAAGTTTAGTAAAGAGACTTCCTAGTTATTTGCTAAATGTCATCACTAAAATAAAAGGGAACAAGATGATTGTTACGATTCAAATATTTAATAATAATTTAAAATTATAAATTTTAAAAGTATTTTTATTTTTCTTAAATACTGTATCGAGTCAAAGAATGTAACATAAAACAGAACTGAAGGAGTAATAAAATGTTAGATTTTTATAATTATTAATAATAATTTAATATATTCTTAATAAAATAATTTATGTTCAACCAAAATAATCAAGAGTGTTTTTGAGAACATATATATAAGAAAAAGTTATGTGAAATTATATAAATTAAAAAGAAATATTTAAGTCAAATTAAATACTAGAGTATGGTTTTAGGTAATCGCTAATGATGATGATAACCACAAGTTGATTTTTGATTTTGTTTTCAGCAATTAAAGTCAAACAGGCTTCATGGAAAAAAGGTTTATAATTTTTGGTTATGAAATTGCAAGGAAACATCCTGCAACTGGTCAGTCAGTGTTGACGTCCTGACTTTTATTTTTCTTTCTTACCTCAGAAAGAAGGGCCAAATAAATGGAGTACTTTAATTAGGTATTGGTCAATTTTTATGATACAGATCAAAAGTTCAAGAGTAAAAAATATATTTCAAAGAAATGTATTTAGAAATTTAAATTATGTCACAAGCAAATAACAAATTCACAGATTAAACTATATTAATATCATATCAGTGCATCATCGTGAAACATGACGATGGAGAACTTTACAATGAGATGAAATAGATTAAATTTGAAAATCTTCAGTGGGGACTATGAGTTTAATAGTTACAAGGAAAAGTTCAGTTTCTAAATAGCTAGCTACTAGTGAATAGATTAATGGCTCATGGCTAAGAGGATGAGGTAAATTCATGACAATACACATCTGAATCACCTTCATAGGTGTTTAAGCATTTAGCTTCCTGATTTCCTTTCTTCAGCAGTGCGGACGGAGGAATCACCAATGACAACATCAATGAAGCAAAGATGTTAACGGCTCATCAAAAGATCTGGTGAGCAACTTTAAGGGGTCTTCAAGAGCGCCATGGTCTAGCTTTTGATAGAGACATTAACAGGACAAGCACTGAAATCGGATGGTGGATGTCACAATGTCGATGTGCTAACACATATAAGCCTTTTTTTGGAGGCAAAGGTAAGTTATGATATCGCATATGCTACATTGGCTGATACGAGAGAAGCTATTCAGCTCTAGGATGGAGGGATTTGACGAGCCAGAAAAGGCACTTCCACCACTGTACCCTCAACATCATCACCAACAATTACACAATCTCCCTCAGAAGCAGTTTTCCTCTTAATATAACCAAGTCCGAGGGGCTGAGATGCCCGTTTACCAGTTGTGAAACTTGTCACCTTGCCAACCTGCCAAAGTTCATACACCATCATTCTGGCAATTCCTAACAAATGGTCACGCTGGGATTAATTTAAAAAAACAATAGGGAACTGATTTCAGTAATGCACTTGACAAGATGCATATGCCATCAATTGGCTGCTATTCATCACAATTATAGTAGTCTTTGACAATTCTTCAACAACGCATTAATGTTGTTTGATGCATTTCATTTGCAAGACAGAACAATGCAACAGGTAAAGGTGCTAAGCTCTATCTACCACAATAGGGCCTGAAACAATCAATTGGAAATCAGGAAAGCTCAAACCTTTTTTCCATTGACTGAGATAGTGCTACCAGGTTCCACAGGTGACGATACACGTATTCCCCATAGCCTCTGCTTGATGCCATCGTAAGTTACAAGCCTAGCAATGGTTTCTTGACCCTTATAGCACCCTGAAATTTATTAACCATACTTGATAAACCATAAACAGAAGGAAATTTAACTTTAGAAAAAGAAGCTCCTGAACCTTTATTCAGCGAAACAGCATTCCACAGATTAGCCTCCAGAACATTAAACTCGTCTGTGAGCTCTTTACCCGGAGCAGGTCTTCCTGCATGAATTAAGACACAAAGAACTCTGCATCAATACTGGAAATCAAATCAGACATGATGTTGATTGCTCAAAACTTGAGGACATGAACCTAAAGCATAACAGGCGGTCAGATCACATCGTAATGATGATCTCACAAGAAGATATTACCTGGAATATGAACAACAGAAAGAGACAGATCAAATTGCCTTTAGTTACCTTGAAGTATCCTTAAAGTTTCCCATGCATTAGAACCCATTGGGATAGCACCATGACTTAGAAGAGCTTTCCAGACTGATTCAGCAGCAGCTGGAGACATCAGTAGAGAATAACCTTCTTCAGAGATGATATTTCCCACTCCCACAGTTATTGGCATTCCATTTACCTTCACATGTTAATGACTTTCATAAGAAAAAGTAATAATGTTAAACCTCTCATTATATTGCAATTAATTTAACATACAGGACATGAGAACAACTGAACCAGCAGAAATTAAAGTGGAAAAATTAACAAGCAAATACTTCAGTGGTAAGAGAGGACATTAACTGCGGATATTACAGACAAATGTCAGAGAAACTGTAAAGTATTCCATATTGAGAAGATTGCATTTGACAATACAAGAATAGTCATGAATGCAGCACAAGGTTGACTTAAGAGGTTGCAATTGGAAATGACAACTAAACGGGTAGATACTCATGTTTCTTAATAATGCAAGTGAGAATTTGGTGAATCGATGCATGAACTGAAAATGACATAGGGCACAAAGAAAACTGAACATTTCAATGTGTTCAGAAGCAATGCATTTATTTTGAAAAAGAGAAAAGAACATTGAAAATCATTGTTCAAGTTTGAATTATTTGACACAATCTAATCATCTTTTAATTATCAAACAAGTTGTGTGGTTACTTGACAAGATAATCTATAGTTAGAGCTTATCATAAGTAATTCTTTTAATTGAATGCTCACTTTGATCCCTTTTTTGTGACTTGTACTTTAATGGAACTTCAGAGAACAATGCTTGAATGACTTATTATACTTTTGAATGATTTATTATATCCATCAGTTAAGTAAATATATGTTAGTGTATTGGTGGGAAGATGTGCAAAGGGCATGCAGAAGTCACATAATATACAAAACAATAGGAACTAATATCATGATAATCTGATTTTTTATAATTGTTGGCCTTTGCAATTTGAGAAAAGACTTGCACAGATTAAGATAGCAGTAAGTAGATCAAACAACACGGGTTAGAAGGAGTATCAAATAACCTAAACCAAAGAGGTGTTCATATTTTTTTTGATATATATTCATATTAAATTTAAATTCAGCATCTACTCTAAGATGCGAAGTTTGGTGAAAACTGAAACCAAATAAAGATAGAAAGTTAACATTGTCCAGGAGATGAATCAGAGAAAGATGTATCCAAAATTACACTGTAATGCTTATGTGATCCATATGGCTGTCCAACTATGTCAGCAAGACTCAGAGCTTCCATTATCTGTTTGTAAGCCATTACATATAAAAATTAGTTTTAGCTTTTAAGAGGAGCAAAAAAGATAACAAATATTATCACTTTTTTGGACAATTAACTAGAGACAGTCCTCACTTGGTTACTTGTAGGTCCTACTAGTACGAACAAGGATGTTTGCTCAGTAATATCTTGAATTTCAACTTTGTCTGCAAAGAATATGTACCTATCAATAGAAGTATGGCATATTGTTAAATCGGTAGGTAAGTAATGTAAAACAACTGGTTAGGTCCCAAGAAACTATTCAAGCATATAGCAACAGCAAAAACAACCCAGAGCAAAAGCATGGTAGTTCCAGACATACTTCTTAAGCATATCAGTTATTCTTTCCCTGGTCACTGGAGAGACCACCAATGTGATTGCCGTTTTCTGTGAAATATAAGATGCACTTCAATAATAGTCTAACACATGAAAGATTAGGCACAGGAAAACAATTCTCAGCAAGGAAACTATGAAGGATTACCATAATCCAGGCATGGGCAATATCGATTGTTCTAGCAGTTGGTGTCACGAAAACAGTGTCACATCCCTACAATTCCGAGGCATGAAATATAAAAGCAGAACACTAGTGGAGTTTGCTATTTTCATCAACCAAGATTTGTTGAAACCGAGTAAATACCTGCCCTTCATGAAGAATTTCAAAATTAGCAGTACTTTGGTTGTGAAGAAACTGAACCCTGTCTTCTCCACTAACTGTGTCAAATGAAAAGACAGACAGAGATTGCTGAAATAACAACTATGAATAAGTAGCCGCCAAAACAATTCCAACGAAGTAGAAAAACTTTATATCCAGTTGGTCCATAATACGTCACTAGCACGAGAACAAGTGGTAAAAATAATTTTCACATCCATTTTATCCACATGGCTCGCACTAGGAAATAAGCATAAAACCAAATTCCACAGAATCGTTTAAGTGGGAAGAAGTTACTATTTTGTTAGAAGAAGAATGTGGACAATGGACTTACTTTTAGATACATTAAGCAACTAAGCTAATCTCTATTCCTCCATGTTAATAGATAATTCACAGATTAAACTTAGAGTATTGTATCATAAAAGAAAACAGAATCATTTCAGTATGAAAATGTGTGGATGGATTTACCTCTTATCCTGCCATAGTGTGAAAGATCCACAACCTAGAACAAATTGAATGATAACATCAGGTCACACTTTGCAAGACTAAGCTGAGCAGCATACAAGTTCCCTTACAAGGCCAGGTTCAATTCCCCCAGATATCGCAGTAAAATATATAACACGTGATAGGAAAATTGGACCATAACAAATCTTTTAATCAACAGATGAAATTCATATGACAAGGAAATTTTTAATAGAGAAAAAATAACTAAATTTACCAAGAAAACCTGAATCAAGCTAGATACACACCGCAGCACCGTTCTCAACAGCATCTAATGCCTCCTCGTCATTGTCAAACGTTCCTATTACCCCATCTTCTGATACCTTTGCCCCAGCAGCTGTCATAGTATCCTGCAGGAAACAAAAGAAGCACAAGTTAAACAAGCCAACTCTAGGGGACCAAGAATGGAAGTATGACGAAACATCAGGGCAGTGATTCTCATCCTTCACTTGCTCATCAGGAAATATTTAGCAGACATAACAACATTTCCTTCTTGTATCCTCATAGCTCAGAAAAAGGTCTTAGACGTCTTAACTGCCTACTGAAGTGAGATTCCAAACAGGGGTTGATGGAGGCATTGGCTGAAGCAAGACTTCCACTCCCTCAAACCCCTCTTTATTACATGGAGTATTTGTTTTGTTTTTAGAAAATTAGTTTCCTTCGGTGAGGTTCTGAAAGTGGGTAAGTTTATACTCTTGTTGTTTCCAATGAAACTGGTGTGCCGATCAGCAAGTGTACACCATAACCAATCCCAAGGTACTTGCTTCTTCCGACCACCACAGATATCTAAGTATCAGGTAACTCACTCCGCAAAGAGTTATGACAAATGGGAAGAACATGCATAGGATCCCCATTTTCGTTGTTAGGTTCACTAGTTTACTTAAGATTTAAGATTGATAATCCAAATAGTTCAACTACTTTTACCCAGCAATATAGTACATTGAACAAGAGAATTGCATAAACTCAATTGGAAAGAAATAATTACGCTCTGCTGAAAACCCACAATCAGCCTTGTTAACACATGCTATAACCAACTGCTTTTCAAGAATCAAGAATTCCCAACCCAGAACACACTAAGAAACAAGTTGGATTAATTCAAGAATGTCAGAAATTGGTATTTATCAAGAATTAGCAACTCAGATCACTAAGAAACAAATTGTATTCATTCAACAATTTGGTACTTACGAGGAGGTCGTGGTCAATGGGAGGAGGAGAAAGGTCGAACGGCAGCGCAGCAGAAGAAAAAGAAAGGCTCCGATTAATGTTCGCCGGCGATGCATCGTGACTGAAGTAAGGCCGGTGAGTGTGAAAGTGAGGGAGTGTACGATTACCACCGCTAAGAATGGATGAAGAAGAAAAGGAAACACAAGGGAAGCACAAGTTTGCAGTGTAGCAAGAAGCCATCCCTTTTGGAAGTTGGAATTTTACACCACCCACTTTCTTTTTATATGAACACATGTCCATCTTACTACTATATTATTTTGGAAAAGAATACTTATGTAATTTATTTTTATTATCAATTATCATCATTTTTTATTACTATATTTTTAAAAATATTATTTTGAAAAGGTGATTTGATAAAATTATGATCTTTGTGTCAAGTTAATATTGGACAAAAAGAATACTATTAATAGGGGTAGTCGTGTCTGTATATCCTATGTTGACATTATCTGTTTTATATATGTTAATTTTATTGTATTTACGTATTATCATGTACTTTTTGTTATTAGTTGTTCTATCTTTTTTTTTTTCTTCTTTCTTCCTTTTCCTTTTTCTCCATAATTTCGTTATTAGTCTTTCTTTCTTTTTTTTTTTTCTTTTTTCTTCCTTTTTCTTTTTCTCCATATTTAGTTTTTTAGACAAGAATTCCCAAAAAAATAATCTCTCTACCTTAATAGTAAGGTCTACATGCATTTCATCCTTCTCATACCCCACCCCACCTGTGAGATTCCACTGAGTATGTTATTGTTGTTGTATAATAAAAATGCATTGTACTTAATTGGATTTGATTTTAATTTTCAGCTTACCAGGATGAAGCAAATTAATTTTTCAGCATTTCGATCAATAAATTGAGTATTGTGTTCAAACTTCTAATTTGAACTTGTTTGAAAAGATCTTATCCATCTAAAATCCAACATTTGCATTTTTGAACATAACCCACATCCTTCTTAGACAGTGTTCCCTTATTGGGCTTAGGCACAATCATTTAACTTTTTGATAACAATGCTTTTTTGTTCATATCCTCAATAAACAATGATTTGTTCTTATTTTTTGTGGGTGAAGTAGTTGGATCTGGGTATAGGGAAAGAACTATTTATCCTAAACACCGTCAAGATTCATGATTGCTTTGCTTGCAACTCAAACAAGATAAGTAAAAGAGAGAATAATCAATCAGCACATCCATCTAATTAGTTAAATAAAAGACCTAATTAGCAAATTCAGTCTAAAAGATCTAAAAAAAATTGACCGATGACGTCACGACATTTACTATGACAAAATTTTGTTCCAAACAATAGGCAACTCATAACTTATACAGCAACCCCACTTAATATCAAAGAAATGTGAATATACACACTGAAGTTTTTCCGAAAAAAGAACTATGTATAATAAACCTCACACAACATAACTTCCACCAGCCCTTTCTTTTCCTAAATTCTTTCTTTGACACCTTATAACAAATAAACAAAATAATCTTAAAAAAATGGCTAACCCCCAACCCCTCCTCCATCACATCACCCTGGAAGTAGAAAAAAAGGACACTCTTGACTCTTCTGTAGTAAATGTCAAAATGGAAGATATTGCATCTCCATGGAAAATTTTGACATCTGACCAAAAATAAAACAAGGGTAAACCTGCAAAATAACAAAATTTGCAAAATTTTAAGTAAATTACCTTTGATAGACAAAGAAAGCAGAACTAAATACCCATTTATGACTTGTTCGAATATGGAACATTGGAGAAAAAGAATGGAACAGTAAACATAAAATTCAATTAAACTTCAGCTAAAGGAATTATGAGGGTAACGATGCATAGTGGACACAGTGTCCAAACAAACTTGTCTCCAATCGTTATAACAACTTCAGTTGGATATTTGGAGGTAAAACTAAATCAAGTGCGAAGTAGTTTTTAGGGGAAAATTATAGAATACAAGACGTGAGCAAAAACCGTTCATACATGCATACTTGAATGAAACATTCTTTTTTAAGAAAATCAAACCAAATCACCAATGAGGTAGATGATAATAGTACGGTTGAGTAAGAAACTGCGGATATCTCAGGCTTGTTTTTACTTAAAGCTAACTGATTAAAATCATGACATATGACTTGCCGGTCGATATGGAATTACTTGACATGTATGTTGCATATTTAGTTTGAAAGAAGGATGATAGCAATGGTCTAGATAAGACTATACCTGGACGCGATCAGCCTAATTAGCTGCTCTTCCACATGGATGCATGTCCAATGAATAAGAATTTTCGATATTTCAAGAAAACAAGACATAAAACTTGCTCTTCCCAAAGGCGCTTTACATGTCAGCTCTGAGGTGCAATAGTTGCAAGAGCATTAGCATGTGCAGGTGAAAGATTACTCAGAAGAGGCTGCATTTGATGACCATAAATCGAAATTAGGTGAGAAAATGCTCTTCCGACATGAGCCTTGACTTCAGGGGTTTCAACAGGTGACATGGCAACCTGGGCAAAGACATTTACCAACTCCGGAACCAAGGATAGGATCTGCATATTCACAAAACAAACAGAAGTAAAGACGCATTTAATATTAAATTCCAGAGAAGATGAAGATATAAAAAAATAATTAGCTGACAAATAAGATAAAACAATATTACCAAATGTAAAATCCCACAAGTAGGTTCTGGGGAGGGTGGGGTGTACACAACCTTACCCCTACCGTATGAACGCAGAGAGGTTGTTTCGATACTCTCGACTCAAGCAAAGCATATCAATATGACAGATAAGATGAGACATGAAAAACACCTGAGAGTTAGATGACAAAACAAGATTGCAGATGCAACTGTAGACTGCCATGGATTCTTCATGATCTTCTTTTAGAGGAAGAACTTTCAAGAAAACAGGTAGCACCTAAAGAAAGTACAACAACATATAACGACCATTGCAAATAGAGGGAAACCTTCAAAGCCAAAAACAATAGAAAGGTCACATTCTACACCTGATTCAGTGGGATTGTCTCTGGATGAACCATAATCATCCTTGCCACTGCACCAGCAGCATTGTCTCTCACAGCATTATCTGGCTCAGCTTCGCCAAATAATGGATAAAGGCCCCGTAAGGCATCTCCATAATATCTAGTATGAAGTGAATAAACTGGATTTAGATGTGCCAACAAAGAAGGTAAATGGTAAATAATCAGTGGCTACAACCCCTGCAAACTGAGAACATATATTAGGAACAGAAGTAGATGGGTAAACAAGGTGTGCAACCGAAAGCATACTTCAAAGCAGAATCACCACCATTTTTGCACAACTCTCCAACACAAAATGCTGCATTCCTTCGGTTTGTAGCATCCGCTGAAGCTAATTCTTTAAGTACCAGGGACATGACTGTCTGAAACATGATTAATATTCTCCAATCAGTTGCAGAACTATCATAAAGTGTGTGCTTGGGGTGTATTGGAGAGGAGAAGAAAGGAAACTAGCTTTCTAAATTTTACATCAATATAGCCACCAATAGGAGCACCCATGTGTTGAGCAACTTCTGCAAGGGTTGCAACGACCATGGTCCGATCTTGAGGTGGGCGCGACGCTTTCTGCAATTGCAGAGGTTATAACATGAAATGCTGCAACTAAAGCAAATCCCTATGGCGAAGGACAGAAAAAACATGAAGAGTTTCAGGAACTTGAAAAAAAAAGGTAGGGGCAAGCATCCCCAAACTCACTGCAAATTTCATCAAAGGTTCAAACAGCTTTGAAAAGATAGGAGCAAAATGGGAACCCATGGCCTTTGCGAATGCAGGGAGGAGATCAGAAACAGCATCCATTAGCACTTCATCATGTTCAGTGTCGTCATCATCAGCTTCACTATCTGATTCTACGAGCTGACAAGCAGACTGCTCACGTAACAGAACTATAGTTGCCTCAACAAGCTGAGTGATATCTATAAAGATGGGGGGAAAAAAAGTTAATCCTGAATTTTTTTAATGACTGGAGAACCTGAAGGAATCAAAATATGCACACTTACATGGCTCAACAGCCATGTAACCAAAATCCCTCATAATGTCAGCAACAGCCATACAAGCTTGCGCAACAACTTCTTTGTCATCATCTTCAATCATTGCCTTTATATAAATTTTCATCACAGTATCTGCAAAGCAAAACATTTTTAGACACTGAGGTGATATATTTGTAACAGATTATATGACTGACACGAATAAGATCAATCATACCAAGAACTTTTTTTGTCTTTGCCATTCCCTCCTGCCAAAGAGGAAAAGAAAGAAATGAAGCAGTTAGATATATTATCATACATCACTAATTTCATTTGAAAGCTTAAATAAACATGCTAATTAAATCATAAAATGTGTGAATTTTAGCCCAAGGCACCACAACTACTTTAATGGCTCAACCTATACTAAATGAGTTTCAGATGGTTATTCCTATCCAGGACTTGCAGTGCATTAATACAAGCTTTAACAGTATCACTGCATATTTAATAGCATAAAAAGTAGCCATGTAATAGCTCAATTACTACATTTACTATGAGGGGGGAAGCAGTTCTTGAAGCTTCATCTACTAAAAGAGAATTTGCTTTTATTATGTGGAAAATCACTGTTTAAAACTCCAGGAAGCCTCATGATGTAATGGTACCCCCTAAGGGAATGTTTACAAACGTATCTTACATAAAAATCTAGCTTCAAGACTGAATGAGACTACAGTCAAGGGATATGGTTACATTACTGTAAATGAGAATATTCAGCAATCTGTCTACGTATGAGGATATTGAGATACTTAAATATGTTTAGATGTACAGGACTTGCAAGACAGTGCTGTCAAGAAAATGCAGCATTGTAACATACAAACTAACCACATACAGATTCCTAGGATCTTTGCTGACCCTTCTGGGTTTCTCTACTAAAATTTTGTAATCTAGATAACCCCCTCAGTTTTAATGCAGGAGTAGCAAGGAGAAAGCTAACAGACACAAACCAACTCAAAGAAGAGCCCGTTGAAAAAAACGCAGAAAAATATGTTGTGTATCAAGCTTACGGTGCACTATTTAAGAATAACTTTTAATGCAACCCAAATCTCCAGCAGATTGACCACAACAAACATGAAAGTTCATAAATCATCACAGCAGATGCATCACTAGAACTTACAGCTGTCAAAAATCCATTTAGAAAGGCCAATCGACAAAAAGCATCAACTGCATGCAATTATAAACGATAAACTAAATACAACAATGATGGACGGATAGATCATTACTCACATTATGACCTTGCAATGCTGCTTGTGTAGCTATCAAAATATCTGCAATCAAAGAGATCCAGTAAAGAGCACTTAAGAAATAGCTTTAGCTTGCACTCGTAATTTTGAAAATAAAATAGCATCATCTTACAAATTACCGCAGTGATACTATTATCCGATATTTATAAACCCTGTAAGTTTGATCACATTATTGATATTCAAAATCAAGTTTCTAATAACACATGAAATAGCTATAGACAGACTGAAATGCTCAACATACAAACATGGATACCCCAGGTCAAGCATTCAAACAGCAAAAATGCTAACATTAAGATGAAATCAACAGCGAAAGCAGCCCATTACTACTCACATTTGAGAGAAATAATGGCTTGCATTCGAACGTCCGCATGGAAATAGCTAGAATGTCTCACTAAAATCTCCAGTGATTCTTCCAAGTAACTTGAGTTACATTAAGGAATCCAGAAAACCTGTTAGTATCAGTGTCATACAAGATAAGCTTTTGTATGTTCTGAGAAAAGGATACGGTGCATAAGAACTCTTTGTATGTAAAGCAAATAAGCCAAGGGCTTGAGTTGCGGCTGCCTTTTCATCTAATACACCAGTTCTTATACTGATATTACGAACCCTTGGTTCATCATGAGCTTCATCATCAGATGACACACCGCCAAATCCATGAACATTTTCATCTTCATCGGAATCATCAATATCAACAGCAGAACCATCATCTAGGTTGCAGGAGTTAAATGCCAGAGGAACGACATGAGGCAGGTACTGTTTCAAAAACAAAGGAGGTTATAGAAGTGAAAACAGCATGTAATGTATAAAGAGCCAATCATCAGTGATACCTGAGCAAATCCTTCATCTAAAATTTCCGCTATATTGCTAAAGAAACCATGACTGTACTCCCGAAGCTCGCTAAACTCCAAACCAAAACCCTGAAAGCATCAAAACCTATCAAGACTTGTTTGTAACTTTGAAAGCAATCTTAAACGTGAGCGCCCATAAAGTTTCTCACTGAGATTGCAGCTTCAACGAAAGGCGGCAAAACTGGTTCCATCCTTGTCCTGCCAACAGCCATTGCAACTATCCCAACCAATTCAGTAGCTCTAGCTCGTGAAAGGAGGTCTTCATCATTTGTAAGCACCATGAACACTTTCATCATCTCTAGAACTCTTTCAGCATAGGGCACAAATGCCTGTTCAGCAGCAGATGCAACTGAACCAATAGCAGACTGCAATAAAACGGGAAAATGCGTTCTCACAAGGTGATGCAACTTCAGACTTAAAAAAACATTTTTTAAGCATCTGAAAAGACACTTACCATGCAGGTTTCCTGCAAATTACGAGGGCTACTTTGGAGAGCACCAAGTAATTTTCCCATCAAAGAATCCAGGTAAGGAAGAATTTCCTCACCCATATTCTCACAAAATGCGGCCAACGCATAGTAAGACTTCTCCTGCACAAGAACAGAAACCATTTTTGAATAAATAGGCACCAGGGGAAGGACTTAACTATTTCTTAGCATGTCCGCACCTTAACTTCATCAGATACATCCTCTACAGCATTTAAAATGCATGGGAGGACACTTTCATAGTGAGAAACTATCTCGGGCTGCAGATATTCAGCAAATTGGCCCAAGGCAAATGAAGCAGCTCCTCTCACCATTTGTTCAGGATCTCTCAGAGACCCCAAGACAATGTGTAGAATAGGTTCCAGTTTGTTCTTCATAAGTTCCAAACAACCCTCAGATATGACACCTAAAGCAGTAACCGAAGCTTCCCGAAACTTCCCATTTGGACTTTGACTGCTTAAAGAAGCAAACTCAAGGACAGGTGGGAATACATGTTTAGACAAATTCAGAGCCATGGTATCAATTACTTCTGCAGCAGCACGGTCTGGAGCAAGATCATCATCTTCGTTTCTGTCTGTAGACTCAGCAAGCAATGGACACATAACTTGCAAAATTGGTGTTACTAGCTTGTACTTTTTAAGAGAATTCGACTTGTACTTTGCTAGCCACGAGATGATTTGAATAGCCTGAAAAATAAACCAACAATTCAAAGTAAAACACTTAAGAACTAGAAACAGATGTCAAATAGGCAAGAACATTCTGCAAACATCATAACATCCAAGTATCAACAGTTTCACTAAAGAGTAGCCATATCATGTTCCCACCTGATGGCGTGTGTTTGACTCCAAACTTGTACTTGAGCAAACTTCAAGAGAAAAATGAACTATTGCTTTAACTGAATCCCCAAGTAGAGGTGCCGGAGATTCTATTAGCTCATCAAATATTTCAAAAGCAAGAACAGCAACATCTTCATCGCCTGAAGCAAGACACTGCCTTGACACATTCAAAATGCTAGGGATAAACTCTCGAAACTTGATCTGCAGGCAGGAAACAGGAGTAGAGACATTATCAGGCTAAGATGGCAGTTGAGACATTCAAAAACTTACAGGCATTGTTAATTATACTCAAGATTCAAAAAGATTTCATGTGATCCCAACAAGTCCACCCAATGTCCCGTCTCTACACCAAGTTTGTTCTAACAATTTTCTTTTTTTAAAAAAAAAAATAACTTTACAATTATTTGAAACATGGAGAAGCTGCATGAGCCATAAGATAGCATAATGAACAAAACACACTCACCACTTCTACCTCATCTTGAGTAAACTCTAGAAAAGATCCAACTGCCCTGTTAACATGATTTAATTTCACTTGGGGATAAGAATTATAATATGTACTTTCTGGATCGAGAAAATCAGCAGTTATAAAGATTTTCAAGCAAACATTACTTGAGAGCTGCAATTCTGACACGATTACTTGTTTCATCTTGAAGGCACTTGAGCAGCAATGATTGCAAATCAGCAAAATACGGTCGAAAAGAATTCCCAATAGTTTCAGTCAGGGAACTGAAAAGAATTAAGGCGACCTTGCATCATCAAAACAATGAAACAGCCCATCAGTCCACTAAAATACATAATCCTACAGGTAATCGCGGAAGATGAGACAGAGGGCGTCATTATCCCAATCCAAAAGGAAGGGGAAGATTGATGACAGCAACATTTTCTTTATGTGGATTATCAATTACTTGATGCTCAGGCAATAGAGGTTACATAAACAGTTAAGAATTAAAATGGCTATTAAGAAACCGTGATCATGACAGCTTGAGTTCAAAACATACAAACTTGCGCTGAATCAAATCTTTCAACCTGTTTATAGATGTAGTGACAACACTGACAACAGTTCTTACCTTTTCATAAAAAAATAACAGTGACAGTTTAATTTTGTTGGCTTACTCTCACTTCTCAATTGGAGCACTGGTCAGGCCTAGGTCATCAATCCCTTTTTTTCATGAGTTCCATCTAATGATCCTCATTAGAAAAGATAAAAGGAACTGATAAAGGTTTAACAATTCTACCTCAGTGTTACACTTGAATTCAGACAAAAGCTATCAGTATGCTGATACTGCCAAATACTTTGAATTTTCAGAATGAAGCCGCATACTCGGTCTGAGAGTAAAATTAAGCACTATTTTCCAGAGGGTATGGGTGCTTACACTTACACCTGATATATACAAATGGTTAAAGAAAATTGTAACATAAGGGTATCATCTTACTTTTTTTTTTGAGAAAATAAGGGTATCATCTTACTTCTATAATAGCCTTGGAATGATAAAATATAGCAATTGCAAGAAATTTTATTGGTGTAGAGCAATCAACAGTTTTGCGTAGTGTGTAAGAAGCTTTTCATTTATGGAATCCAGAAGGTACATTGCAGTAATTGAAAAGAAAGGGACCATATCAAGTGTTCGTCTAACTGAACATGTGATGACAATCAAGCATATGATACCTCTCTGTGATCTTCTTGTGCACTTTGACTGCATTGGAACAAATATGGCAACAAATCTGACCACTCTCCAGCTGGAACTGCATATTTTGCAACGATACTAATCACATTTGCACTAGCTCGCCTCACCAGAGGACTGAAAAATGAGCATCACATTAGATCAATATGATTTGCAGGTAAAATATCATCTTTTCAAGCTTCCATTAGAGGCCTCATAATAGCTTCCAAGTAAGGCAATACAATGCACCTCCGGAAAAGAAAAAAAATGTAAAGGTCATGTGGTCTAATCAGTTAACAAATTGACTTCATCAGTCAAGATATAATATCTTTCACAATGAATTAGAATCTCAACAAAAAGTCTCTTACTTCTGCAAAACCTTGTATACCGTTAACAGTACATGAGTTATACTCTATAATTTGATCAGAAACTCATTCTCAGACGTAAGAGAAAACCGACTTACTCAAAAAGAATTAAAAGAATCATACGAACTCTCAATTCATTCTAAATCCAGCAGACTTGACAAAGTAATACCACAGTGTTTATTCCGAAAATGTGGATTCAAAAGCGCATGCAGATATTCATAGAGCGCCTAGAAAATTAGTTGCAGCAAATAAAGCCATAATACTACTGATTATCAATAATAGCAAAATGTGCCGTGATAGCGCTCAGCCAATTACTGCACCGAGTACGGGGAAAAAACAACTGATGCACTTGAAGCTAAAAAGTGAGAGAAATGAACCAAAGAACCTGTGTTCCACGGTGATGCTCTCAATTAGGGACTGTTTGACGAGCTGACGGAGTTGAGGAGATAGTTTAGCCCAGTGGCCAGTGATCTTCTTACGGAGAAGTACCGCCGCAAGCTGCCGAACATTAGGCGTTTTGGCAGTACGGAGATGGTGAATCAGTGATGGAACCACCTGAGGATCCTTTGCAAGACGCTTTATTTGGTCCTCGGCTTGTCTTCTGGCATCATTATCAGGCATCAAAAATTGAATCAATAATAGCTCCAGTGACTGCGCCATGGCTCTCTTGTGGATCCGTTGGAGCTTAGCGGCTGCGGCGAAGAGAAACCCTGCGGCGGGAGTTTGAGGGTTTTGGTTTATATAGTGAAGAGAGAACAGAAGGGGAATGTTGTGACTTTGTATTCTATTGTGGGGCTGCTTGCTGACGGGGCTTTGCTTCTCTACATTGCCGGGAACGTCGTCGGCATGCGTCAACTTAATTTGGCACCAAATTAAATGTTTTTCCCAAAATTGGGTTTTTAATGAAATAATTCTCTCCTTAAAAAAAAAACATTTAATTGGCAAAATATTTTTTAGGAATATTTATATGTAGTAAATTTCATCCAACTTGTATAAAAAAAGAAATAGGTCGGCATTAATTTTGATCTCTCTCTATTATTTTCATCAAAACATTCTTTAATTTATATTTATCATTATGAAATATTGATGAAGTATACATATAAAAAATATTATGAAAAAAATTCTTGACGATCATTTTATTAGTATATCGATATATTTCATTCTTAGATAAAATTATAATTAATTTTGTATTTTTTTTATGTTTTGTTTATCGAATTTTATTATTTGGACTTTTGCACGGAATGACATATTTCCTACTAAATTTATGTATTATTCATTTTGACCACAAGATTTTAACGAAATTTGGCATTTAACGGTTCATTCAAAAATTTATTATTCTATTTGGCTCTGTAATCATAACGAGTTGCACAGCTTAGTATATCTCTACTGAATTGGCTTACCTTCTTATTCAATAAGATTCTTCTATTGTACTCGAAATAAAAATACAATCGTACTCATTGGTGTTTCTTCGATGACTTGCTTTATCACCTATGTGTTAAAGAACGTGCAAAATTAAAATGTGATAAATAATATGTAAGGAAAGAAAGGTTTAGTACGAAGAAAAAAAAAATTGAAAAATAAATTATTTTCTAAACTTATTTTTCTCTTACTTGGTCAGTGAATGAAAACATTTTTAAATTTTTTTATTTATTTTTCGCTAGAGCGTAGAAAATACATTTTAAGAAAATAAGTTTTGATTTGAAAATTAACTTCAGTAGTCAATTCGACGCCCAACCCTAACACCTATTACAAGACCCAACTCAACTTTCAACCTAAAATTCGTTTATAACAGAAATTCAACCACAATCAACTATAGACGTAACTTTCAAATAATTTGATTTTCTAAAAAAAAAAAAAACTAATTGATGGGTGTGGGCTGGAGGGTTGGGGGCGGATCAATAAACGAAAAATTTAAAATGTGAAGAATTTTTTAAAAATAAATTTTAAAAAACTAGAGTTCTTTTTGTTTGGGTGGGGGTGGGGGTGGGGGGTTTCGTAGTAGGTAGAGTTATTCA
>JAPFFP010000001.1:31578429-31604057 GCA_026153255.1 Solanum medicagineum
CACATCATGAAGTAATGGCCCACCTCCAACCAAAGACTTGGGAGGAGGCACCCTAGCATTGGCAAAACTTGCATTAGAACCTTGGCCTTGTTGAATGCGACCATAACCACCTGATGTGCTGTCAAAATACAACACATTTGGTGCCTAAAACAATGGATTTTGTGTGTTCACAATGCAACTTTTTATGGTTTTTTTATGTGTTTTGTGTTTATTTTTGTAGAAATACAGGTTGTCTTAATCTTAGAGAAAAGTAGTAGATTTGTTGAATTTAAGGACCTACGAGACCCACTACGAGTAGTAGCCCAAGCTACGAGTCATAGGGGATAACCGTAGTGATCAACAGCTTCCAAAATCAAAATTTGAGAAATTGAAGTTCAGCCATATGAGCCCAAAGTATGGGTTGTAGTCCTCACTACGACTCATAGAGGAGGATCTCATAGTTATTAACAGTGTTGATTTAATTTGGACCAAGAAATACAAGGTTGGACTATGAAAAGTGATAGCATCATACAAAGCTTTACTCCTTTGACGAACAAGGATGAAAAGGATGAAGGTTTAGAGGATCAAAGCTTTGACAGACAAGATCTCAAATGAAGGAGCTTAATGATAAGCTCAATGGGCTTCAATTGTAGATCCAAAGGTGTCTTGTTGGGGAAGAAGTGGTAAAGACCAAGAAGGATGAATTATCTAAATGGTACAATTATTTGGTGGCCTAAATTCAAGTCCAAGATGAAGAATTTCAGGTTAAATTTCATGCAAATAAAGCCAAGAAGAGTCCCAAGAATCAGCCACAACAAAGGTTGCTTGCCCAAGTTTGCAGAGAAGACTAGTCAAACTTTCCAAATTTGTCAAGATTCTTTTCCTAGTTGGGTTTTACCTTATTTCCTTATTTATGTATAGGTTATTAATGTTTTCTTTGCTCTATTTAAGGTATCCAAGTACCATTTACTGCTTTCCTAGAACTACTAGGTCTATTCCAAATTAAGGTAACTTTATTTCTTTCTAGAGTAGGATTTACCTTGTAATTTTCTTTCTAGGTTTTAGATACCTGTTGGGCCTAACCTAAGGAGTCTTGTACGTCTAAGGACCCTATAATATCCATAGGAGTATTTTTTCTTCCATGAAGGACAATTAGATTAATATTAATAATATTTGAGAGTGTTCTGTTGAACCTTTGTAACTTGTTCTTTGAGAATTATCTTTAAACCTTTACTAGTTCATAGTTTGAGGTAATAAAGTACTTTCTTCTTGTGATATCTTTGATTTCTTTTTGGTACTCTTTAGAAGGTGATCAGTTTACATGCTAATTATTGTCTTTAGTTACTCATAAGGTGGTCAACATCCAAATCTAACGTTTTGATTCTTTTTCACAAGTAAAGGCGTTAGATTTCT
Source organism: Solanum medicagineum (assembly GCA_026153255.1). NCBI lineage: Eukaryota > Viridiplantae > Streptophyta > Magnoliopsida > Solanales > Solanaceae > Solanum > Solanum medicagineum. Next base: position 31,579,822 of record JAPFFP010000001.1, read on the forward strand.
TCCATAAATCTTTACGTTGTTACTTGGATCTTGTCAAGGCCTTAGAATATCAATTTCTTGGACATTCTTAGATCTTTCCTTTGAATTTCCCATATGTTTAATTAGTTTTTATCTATTTTTTTTGTTGCTTCTGCATTCTACTATTCACTCCATCTTAGTATTGTTTCTAACCTCGATCCTATTAAGAAGGCACTACGAGTCATAGACCAGACACTGACTCATAGTGTGGATCGTAGCAGTCAAGTGCAAAATGCTAACTATAGACTATGAAAGCCCGATTATGACTCGTAGGTCACCCTATGAGTCATATCTACGAGCTGTAACTGTTACCTGCCAGATTTTCTAATTTATTTTAAGGACCTTTTTGTAAATAGTATAAAATAGTATAAGTTAGGGTTTTTTAAAAAGGAGAATCAGATTGTAGAGAGAATAGAATATTTCTAGAGAGAATCTTTTAGGGTTTTAGAGTAGATAACTAGGGTTTCACTTTGAGGACCCAATTTGGGGATTGGAATCACTTGTAATTCAACTTCATTATTCAAGCTTGTGAAGCCAAAATCAAGATGGTTTGTTGTTCTTCATTTTCCTTGGGTAATTTCTCAACTATGTCTATTTTATTCATTGTTTGTATTTTTGCCAAAGTTATGAGTAGCTAAACCCCACAACTTGGGTTGTGGGAACCATGAGTAGCTAGCTTGAAATAAACTGGATTAATTGCATTTCTTTAGTTGGGTATTTGCATGTATTATCCATTTTCCTTCAGATTGCTTGTTGTTTGATGGTGGCCAACATCAAACCCCGCCTAGGGTCATGATCCCAATCAAGGTAGTGATGAATAGGAAAAGGAAATGTGTGACAGGATTTGATTGATGTGTTCTCATCTAATTAACCAAACCCGCCGAGGAGAGGTTGACTGGGACAACAGGTAAGGGTTAGTTTGGAACACCATGGTAGCCGACCAAGCACCATGGTGAAATTTGACCTTTACCTTTACCAAAAGGCTGGAAGAACCTAAGTTACAGTCCTGCATGCAATGTCCTAATTGAAGTTATGTTATCTGGGGTATTTGAGTTAGTGAATCATGGCGAACACAATTCCCAAGTTGCTCCTCAAAATTGATTGTCTCTTCGCTTTAATTAGTAAAGTTTGTAGTTATTTCAATGAAATTGCAAACGCCCCTCCCCCTCTCTTTTTAGAGAATATAGTTTGTTGACACTTGAAATGTTTGTTGGTGATTCAATGTGGTGAAACCCTGTATTCCCTGTGGATTCGACCCTACCCTTCGGTTAGGTTTTATACTTGATAGCGACCGCTCTACTGTTGGAGTGTGAAATCACCGCACCCACTTTGGAGTTGGAGAACGCACCATCATAACTCTCCCTCTTAGAATCATGCACCCTCTTCTCCTTAAGCTATTCTCCTTCAATCTGTTTCGTATATGTCATAAGCCTAGAGATGTTCATATCCTGAATAACCATAGTCGTACGACAGTCTGTCGCAACCAAATCAGAGATCCCAAAAATGAACTTGTGTATTCTTGCACGGGGGTCAGCCACTAGTATAGGAGCATACTTTGAGAGTTTTGTGAACTTGAGGGAATAGTCCCTTACACTCACACCACACTTTTTGAGGTTGATAAATTCTTTCATCTTAGCCTCTTTAAGTTCAAGAGGGAAGAAACAATCCAAAGAGGCAAATTTGAACTCTTCCCGATTAACTCCATCACCACAGACCCTCTCCATAAACCATCGGGTGTACCCACTTACGCCAGATCCTTCAACCGATAAGCAGATAAGTCATATTTCTCCTCAAAAGTCATTCTCCTAACAGTCAACACCTTAGAGAGTTCATCAATGAAGTCTTGAGCATTCTCATCAGCCTTTGACCCATAAAACTCCGAAGGATTCATCTGGGTAAATTCTCTCATCTAGCAGCTAGAGTGGGATCACGAGAAGGAAGATTAGCTTGTCTATCCTGGGTGTTCAACACTTGGGAAAGCATGGAAATAGTAGTACAAAATTCACCATTAGTGACTGACTCTTCCATAGGCCCTTGAGGAACTTGGTTCTTATTAACTGTTGCTTGTTGTGGTAGAGGAGATCTCCGTGGAGCCATCTTCTTTAATGTCGCAAGGATATCATTAGGGTTAGGAAGACTTAATAAACAATTTAAAGCATGACATAACACATGAAGAAGTGAGACAATTCCTATAACGCCATCATAGCCTCCCACTCATAATTATGGTGCACTTCACACCCATGAATAGGACTCTACTCTACATGGCATGTTGAACTCCAAGGATTATTTATAAACCTAGTACTCTGATATCAAGCTTGTCACGACCTGAACCTGGGATCTAGGAGTGATATGACAAATAGGAACTCGAGAGTGACTAAACAAGCCTCAAAGTATCCAATGCACATCATTGGTTTGAAAGCGCATAATAAAGTAACAATCACATAGTTTTAAGGGATGGAAAAGTAGGACTCACGCTATGGGGATGTAACAGGGATAGGGATTAGCATGATCCATATAGCAAATAACACAGAAACTAAGCAGAGGGTAAGTATGACTCACTCTATGTCCCACAATGGGACTTAGGACATTCCACATATCCATATCATATTATAAAATAATCTTCATAATATCCATATCCAATATATAGCCAAAACTATAATCTACAAGTAATAAACCACAACACATAACCGTACAAGATTTTGCATATTGTCCAACAATGCCTCTAAGTCATAGAATAGGATGGGGGCAAAGACATGTCACAAGCTTACCCTAAAAGTAAATATGATATAAACAAAAGCACATAATAGGTAGATAGATGATGGCTTGTCCTTGGATGATAGGACTCACTACAACTTTCACAAATTCGAATAGCCGTCAAAAGGTGGATGGATATAGTCTCCAGCCCCTACATTGTTAGATCATGCAGGCAAAAAATATAGTTTAGAACATTTGAATGTACTAAGTATGTGAGTATGCAATGCATATTGAATGGCCCAAAAAAAGTGCCCGAAAATGTGCCTCGGAAATGCCAAAATTCGTAATTTCCATATATCTCAAAATCCATGCGTGATATATAAAATTCGACTCATATTCGTGATCGGGGGAAAATTGAGTGGGAGATGGGTACAACCCTGATTTTAGAACAACCGTATTAATTTCATTTTCCAAAGTTGATGAAAAATAGTGGCAATCCGCGCCCCTGGTGTGGCGCTGCCAGGGCGCAGACTAGTGTTAATTTTGTGCGCCAATTTTTCTGTTATGGTCCAAGGCTTTGAGGCCTTGGTCCTAAGCCTTCCTATGCGTAAAAACACCTATACTTTAGTCATTTTTCAACTCCATATCATTCAAGACTTTCCCCAAAACCCTCTTTAACACTTAGATAAATATTTCATCCAATTCAAGTGTCCCAAACTCATTCCGGATCTCAAGAAATTCATTCAAGCTTCAAGTTCTCATTAAAATCTTCATCAAGGAAATCCCCAAGTTTGAGGTATGTGGGTTTCAACCATTGGGTCCTTTCACCCATGGTGCCCAACCTTCCTTTCTATGAAAATTGCATGTTTCTAAGTTGATTTATTTATGGGTATTACTCATTAAGAACTTGATTATAAACTATGTTGCAGTTTCATAAGATGTGACTGTTTAAGCATGTTTTGAGCCATGAATCTATGATCTATTATGAGATTTGATAAGGGGTTTCAATGTATCTTGCATGAGGGTATTACCAAGTGTTGGTGGGTTGATTTACATTAAGTGTTCTCACAATATTTCACTCTTGAATTGCATGATTTTGAACTACCATTACACACCCGCCAAATGTTTGATAAAATCTCCGGTTAAGGAATCTTGAGTTATTGAAGGTTTATTGTATGGCTTATGTGTTAAGTGACTTTATGATGATGAGAGGAATGTATGAATGTGTTGATTTCTTGAAAAGTATGCAAGTTGACCACACCTTGTTGAGGGGGTGCTATGCCTCAATCGCCTTGTTGGGGGTGCTATGCCCGTACTACCACGTTGAGGGGTATATACCTCAATCGCCTTATTCGGGGGTGATAAGCCCGTACTACCAATTGAGGGGTAGATACCTCAATCGCCTTCCAAGGGGGTGGTATGCCTTGGATTCTAAGTACTAGTTTGCTTGGTCTATGATGATGGTCTCTTCCTACACACGTAATATGTTCTACATAAGCATGTTTTACTTCAAGCATTGATCATGCATGCCATGTTGCTAATATACTAGCTCTTGCTTATGATTACGCATTTTGATTATGTTGCTTATCTCTTGTTGCATTATATCCTACATAATTAGTACATTCAAATGTACTAACACATACTTTATGGCTATATGATGTTACCATGGAGGAACCAAAGCCCCTCACGATCATCCTCCCCATGGCTGGTTAGTCATCTTGAAGATAAGCTATTGGTGAGTCCTCGAGTTCAGGGATACTAGCTTTACACTCTTACTTTGGTTATCTCTTTATGTTGAAGTTTGATGCTAAAAGGGTGAGCATGAAAAGTTGGCTTGGCCCCCACCCAATCTATGTTAGAGGTGTTGTTGGACAAGTTATGTAATTATGCTTTGAGCTTTGAATCTTTCATGATTTATGCTACTAAAGACTTCCCTTATTCCCTTTGTCCTTTTTTTTATACTCTCTTATTGTTGTTTACTTTACTTCCACGACCAAAGATGTGTAAATGATATGCTAAGAGGATTGTTTGGGTTCACTTTGGGTTTCGATTCGTCGTGTCACATCTAGGCCCTAGGCTTGGGTTGTGATAAACTTGGTATCATAGCACTAGGTTGTTAATGGTCCTTGGAATCTAACATACCGTCTTGATTCATGGTTGTGAAGTACACCATCTTATTCATGGTTGTGAAGTACACCATAAGTATGAGTAAGAGGCTATGAGGCGTTTTAGGAAATATTTCCCTTCTTGTTGATCTACGTCATGCTGTAGAAATTACGGTAAGGTTTTCCCCTAATGAATGTTCTTTGCTATTTTTCATCATGCCTATCCCATGGGGAAGAAGAGCTCGTACACCCGAAGAACAACTGGCTCATGAAGAGTTCCGGGATGTCATTGTGATGCTAGCTCAAGCTATGACTAATCAAATCAACCAAGGGGCCCAAGCCCCCCATGCTCCTACTCCGTTTATCTAGGGTGAGAGATTTTATGAGGATGAACCCACCGGAGTTCCATGGGTCTAAAGTGGTTGAGGACACTTAAGAATTTATTGATGAGCTGTACAAAGTGTTGTCTATTATAGGGGTTAGATCGGAGGAGAAGGCGGAAATGGCGGCTTACCAACTCAAGGGGGTGGCCCAAATATGGTTTACCCAATGGAAAGAGGAGAAGGGGAACAACAATGTCATCCTTTGAGAAGAGTTTAAGGTGGTATTTCTCAATCGTTTCTTCCCTCTTGAGCTAAGAGAGGCAAAAATGATGGAATTTATAAATTTAAAGCAAGGGTCAATGAGTGTGAGGGAGTATGTCCTCAAGTTTAACCAACTCTCCAAATATTCTCCACAACTGGTGGCCGAGCCAAGGTCTAGGATGAACAAATTTGTGATGGGTGTATCCGATTTGGTGAATGAGCAGTGTCGTTTCGCCATGTTGATTAGTGATATGGATTTATCCCGCCTCATGAGTTATGTCGAACAATTGGAGGGGGGAAAGTTGAGAAAGAGAAGGGGTAATAAGGCCAAGAAGGCCCATTTTGAAGATAGATTCTAAGGTCCCAAGGGTTTCATCAAGGCCAAGGGTCTTCCAATGCTCCTAATAAGAGTTTTACTAATGATAACCCAAGGGTCCAAGGTGGTAGTGGTATGGTGCCTAATGTTATGTGCCCAAGATGTGGTAGAGATCATGATGACCCATATTAGAGGTAAACACCAATGCTTGCTATGGTTGCGGAGAAGTGGGTCATAAGATGATTGATTGTCCACATAATCAAAATAAGAGTAGAGATGGTCAACCACAAGGCCAAGGTGCAAATGCGGTTCCTAGGGGAATGGAAGGCCAATATGGGAGTGCTCTAAGGCAAAATTGGTTCTATGCTCTTCAAGGGAGACAAGGGGTAGAAGAGGTGCCCGATGTGATCAACCGGTATGTTAAAAGTCTTTGATTTTGATATGTATGCATTGATAGGCCCGGGTGCACTCTTACTTTTGTTACTCCTTTTTGTTGACAAAAGGTTTCATGTTAACCCGGAATTGTTGTGTGAGCCTTATGAGGTGTCTACTCCCGTTGGTGCATCCATTGTAGCTAGAAGGGTCTATAGAAACTGTCCCGTTTTCATTTTGTATAAAATATTGCCTTGTGATTTTGTTGAGTTGGATATGGTGGATTTTGATGTCATTCTTGGGATAGATTGGTTTCATGCATATTATGTCTCCATAGGGTCAAATTCCAATTCCTTAAAGATCCCGTCCTTGAGTAGGAGAGTCATGATGTGGTGGTCAAGGGTAGATTCATTTCTTGCATTAAAGCCCAAAAGTTGAAATCGAAGGGGTGCCTCTATCATCTTGTGAGGGTTAAGGATTTTGAGTCCAAAGTCCTTCCTATAGAGTCGGTTCTGATAGTTAATGAGTTCCTTGATGTCTTTCCTAATGTGTTTCCCCGTGTTCCTCTCGAAAGGGAAACAAATTTTGGCATAGATCTCCTCCCCGATACTCAACCCATTTCTATTCCCCCTTACCGTTAAAGGAGTTAAAGGATCAATCGAGGGATTTGTTGGAAAAGGGTGGTTTTATTAGGCCTAGCCAATCACCTTGGGGTGTGCTGGCATTTTTTGTGAAGAATGATGGTACTCTTAGAATGTGCATTGACCACCGGCAACGTAATAGGGTCATCGTAAAGAATAAGTATCCTCTATCAAGGATTGATGATCCTTTTGACCAACTTCATGAGGCTAGTCACTTTTCTAAGATTGATCTTCAGTCCGGGTATCACCACGTGAAAGTGAGGGATTGTGACATTCCCAAGACGGCCTTCCAGAATAGGTATGGGCACTATGATTTTGTGGTTATGTCCTTCGGTTTGACTAATGCATCGGCTATCTTCATGGATCTTATGAATAGGGTCTTTAAACCCTACCTTGATTTTTTTGTGGTGGTTTTCATCAATGATATTTTTGATCTACGCCTATAGTGAGGAGGAGCATGTGGCTCACTTAAGGGTGGTACTACAAATCTTGAGGGAGGAAAAGTTGTATGTCAAGTATGAGAAATGTGACTTTTGGCCTTTTTTCATATTTGCCTTTTCATTTATTGAAATTTTATATTTTCTATGAGACAAATTACACTATATATTTATGACTCCACAAAAGGTAATAGTGAAAAGTATGATTAAAATTTTATCTTTAAATGCTTTTCTTAATATTTATATATTAAATCACAAATTCAATTAATACGGACATAGGAAGTATCATATATAATTACACTTGAGTTTGATTTTAGTTTGCTATATTTTTAATTTAATTAATTAATATATATAAAAAATTTTAATAAAAAATTACCGACAAAATCTCCATAGTTCATTAATTCTTTTAAAAAAAAATTGACTGACCCATAATTTGCTAATTAACGGGACCCATCGACAAAGTTGTAGGTAAGGGCAGCTCCTACCCAAACATCTTAATGCTAACATCATTTTTAGTGTAAATCAATTTCAATTCACTCCACTAATTTTATATAAAAAAAGTTTTTTTTATTTATTTTTTATTTTATAAAATAAAATTTTTTCTAAAATATTTATTATATATATTTTTCATATTCTTTTCTTTTATAGTCATTTAAAATAAAATTAGTTTGTATCATAATTTATTAAATAATTAATATAAATTGCTAACAAATATTACATATTGTACATAACAGTAGATAATAATACAAATAAAAGTGAAGTTTTTATAATGAATAATATAAATAAAAGTGACATATTACATCTTATTAATGTTGACATCCCGAAAGCGCAACGTCGTGGCGAATCGATAAAAATAATAAAAATAAAAGGTATTTAAATAAGAGGAAAAATAATTTAATTTTGGCAGTTGCCACCTAATTTTAAGGATAATCATGAAACCAATTAAATTATTTATAAAAATAGTCTGCGAACCAAAAATACTGAGTAAGGGTTCAAGTAATTTCGAAGGAAAGATATTAGCACCCTTCAGAATCCACAACTGTGGGTCCCGACTGAATTCATTTTTACAAATTGAGGAGGAAATACACAATATAACACAAGTACGATAATCATGAAATATTCACACAAAATTAATATACGCAATAATGAAAAATAAAGAATAAACTATTGTTCCGTCTTTTTAATGGGGAGGCCTCGAAATCCGACGGATAGATTCGTCATGGACCAGATTTAACAAATAATATGTACGTTTAACTTAAACTACTATATGCATTCCTTAAAATGTAATTTAATAAAGACAATAAAAGCTTTCACTTTCATAGTGTCACAAACAAATACTATTTGCCTAAAGCCACCAAAATAAACAAAACATATTTATTCTTCTTTTTGACTACTATCAATATCTATTTTCAATTTCAATCATTACACGACAAAGTTGTTGAATTTGAATTAACTTTTTTTTTGTGCGTTTCTTGAAAATATATATATATATATATGTCTATGTACATATTTACCTATTAGTTTGTACAATATAAAAATACCAATTCCTAATGTACGATAAATATGAATGTAAACTATGAATTTAAACTAATAGATTTGAAATTTGACAATATAACAAATATCAACATAAACTAAATTTCTCCGTCTTTTTGAATGGGGAGGCTTCGAAATCCGACGGATAGATCTTTCATCGGGCATTTTAAAATAAGTTATTTTTCAAACATAAAATTAACTTAGATGCAAACACCAACAAATTGTAATCAAGTGACTCATAAAATGATTCCTTTATAACAAAAATTCACTACAATTAAGCATAACAAGATAACTAAAACAATAGGAAACTAATATAACTAAAACAATAAGAACATGTATTTTTTTTTCTTTTCTTTTCTGTTCTTTTTGAATGAAACATGACAATACAACAATAATTAATTTAAAGATTAGATAAAGCAATAAAATAAAATCAAAGTAATAACATGACAGATTTATTAGCAGAAAACATAAACACACAGTTAATTAAAATATAATAATAATTCAAAATAACAACAAAGCCACTAAAGTAGTGAACACCAAACAAGATGAAAACACAAAGCTAGTATATTCAAATGAAAACAACATAAAACTAAGTAAAATAAAGATGCAAGGGCAAAAGAATTGTCACCAGAGAAGAGAAAATCAAGAGTGTGAGCCGGTTCTGGTTTAGATTGAAGCTCGTCGGATTCCTCGGAGATGGTCACTGCTTTACGGAGCTGTGGGGGCGACGTTTTGTATTTTATTTTATTTATTTATTTATTTTTTGGCATTTTGAGGAGTTTCCTGACTGTCTTCCGGAAGGCCACAGGTGGTGATTTGATGGCTGTTTCGTGGAGTGCTGCATGGCAGTGCAGGGTTTCCGTCGGCGTTCAGCAACGAGGAGGGGAGAAGGAAACGGGATCGTTTGGTCGGGGTTTGGTGGTTTCGAAGGGGCCGTTGGTCAGTGAGGGAGAGGGACGGCTAGGTGTTGAATTTTTTTTGTCAAAATAAGGGGTTTTCCGGGGGTACTTGAGGCGTTGCGTTTTGGGGTTGTTTGGTGGCATTTTGCCGGTAAATGAAAATGAAAAAATGGATTCGTTGTGAGACACGTGGGTCCCATCTAAAAAAAAGGAAAAAGTAAAGTAAAAAGGAAAAAGGAAAATGGGAAAAGGAAAGACGTGTGAGTCAGAATTTAAAAATACACAATGAATAAAAATAGATCAATTAATAAACTTCTCTATAATTGACTAGGCAAAATAATTAGCTCAATCATAAACTATTTATTTTCGAAAAAAATTGTAAAAATAAATAAGAATATAATTTTTTGATAATTATGAAAATATTACATATGTACATATGTACATATTATACGAAAGAAAATTTATATAACATCAAAAAATAAAATAATAGTAAAGAATGTTATAAATATACAAATATTTGAATTAAATTGAATATAAATAAAATATCTCTTTTAATTAAATAATACTCTGAAATGGGCTGTAGGTCGGTCAAAATTGGATGTCAACAATTAAGTTATTATTGTAATTTTTATAAACTATTATGTTTTACAGTTTTCTTTAAAATTATTATGTTTTTATATTTTAATTTTAATGTATATCGTATTTAATTTCAGTAAAGGTTAATTGTAATTATATCCGATTAAATTTTTTTTTTAAGTGGTGATAGTAGGTAGATGCCTAAATTCTAACAGAGAATTAATTCCTCTGGAAAAGCCATCTTTGTTTTGTTATACTTTTGAAAAGAAGGTAGTAGCCAGGTGCTTAGAGTAGGTACGTCACATTTCATTTTTAATTAGTCAGATTAACTCTCGAAAAGTATAACATAATAATTATTTTCTTCATTTATTTTTATTTATTGACTATATTAAAAATAAATATTCAATATTTTTTTGATATATATCAATTATTGAACAACTTTGATACAAAAATCATTTAACTCATGTTCTAAAAATATGAACATTCTTAACGAAAATATTAGCTCCGCCACTTATTTGGCATAATTCTTAAAAATAATTAATTAAAATTATTATTTACTAATCTATCTCTTATTAAATAATTAAAATTTTATTTGTATATATGCCTCTTAATTTTAGAATAATGAATGCTAAGAATAACGTTTTAAAAAAATAATTAATTCTCTCTTAATTATCTAAATTGATAATTATTTTGAAACAACTATTTTTAATATAGTTGATAACTAAAATTAAACGGGAAAGTACCAAATTAATCATTTTTCTTTTATTCTTAAGAAAACATCCATGCATTAGGGATAGATTAAATGAATGCGTCTGAGGATAGGAATTTGGAGAAAATAGAGAGAAAGAAGCGGAGAGGAGCCTTGTCCTTTCAATACAAACACACACTACATCATCGAGCTTATTTTCAACCATAGAATAACACTTATTGTACTACCAATTGTTAAACCCAAATGTCTAACAAGTAATTATTTGAAGAGTTTAAGGTGGGGCAATCACTGCACCCGCAGCAATTTTGGGCTTGAAAGACACTGACAAATCTGGAGTCGTATTTAAAGAAGCCTCTAGAATTGACGGAGACATTGCCTCCCAAATTGATTTTTTCCCTCCTGATAATTCACCATATATTTGCCTGCAAAATATACAGTGTAACAACATTAAAATTATCACATCTCACAAATTAGCATAAATAGGAATACTTACTTTGACGATGTTTTCACAGAGAACAACTCCATTCCTTTTCCATCAGATTCCACAACAAATAGAAAGAACTTTGGTACAAAGAACAATTCACCTTCCTGTAATTTAGTATCCAACACAATCTTACCAGACAGTCCCATAATTTGAACACGTCCACTTCCTTTAATAACATAACTCAATTGATGTGATGAATCCGCTGTATAAACTGGACCAAATAAAGAACCCCCTTCCAAAACTACGCGATTGGCACTTAATCCAACTTCTCCAAGCAACGCTATATTCTCACTACTTACAGAAGACAAATGTCCACCATTTTTTATCTCAACACAAGGTTTTGCACCATCCAAGTTCAAAACCAACTTGTGTTTTGCACTGTGGCTTGGGTTTGGGATTTTCGTACCTTTGTTTATCTTAATTAAAATATTTAAATTAGTTTGATCTTTTATGAGCTTTTCAGATTCATTTTTGGTCATGTGAAAAGATTTAGCAATTAATTCATTAGAAAATCCATTTAAAATACCAGCAAATCCAGTCAGGAAAAAATAACAGAATTCTCCCGGTATGTATTCATCAGACGATTTTCCCAAGTAAATTATTTTGAGTTTTGAGTCACCAGCACTGTACCACCATGACACTGCTCCCACCATAACGGGTAGTGTATCCCCCTTTTGTATTTTTACAACTTCTTCTTTTGAATCTTCTGGCGATATCAGTCCAACAATGCATTCACCTGTGAAGAACATAAATATGTTTTAATTTTTCATCTAGATCCGCATGACGAAATATATATGTGATACCTTCACAAACATAAGCCATTTTTGATGAATCAGCATAGTGAGGTAAAGCAAGTCCACCAGGCTGAAGAACTAACAATCCAGCAGCAAGTTTTTTCTGGCTAAGAACACCAAATTGGCTACTTGACCAAGTGTAGTACCCACCAACTCCTTCAACTTCTGCTATGGTTTTATCTGCTTTTTTAGATGCCAATATTAAATCCATCGACCTATATTATTACTCTTCTCAAAAAAATACTTGTAAGGTTATTATTCTACAATTCCACATTCTAAAGAGTCTGTCTCTTTCTATTTATAGAGGCCTCAGATTTATTAATTACTCCCACTTTTGTCTTAACTGTCAAAAAAAATACAGTTATACTTCTTCTGTTCATATTAGATGTTAAGAGTTTTTTAATTTAATTTTTTTTAATTTTTATTTGTGATTTTAAAGAAATCAAGATAGAATAATTTTTTAAAATTTTATTTTATTCTCAATTTACTTATAAAGTTAATATGTTTGAAAATATAGAATTCTTTGAAAATCTTTCAATGATTAATTCATCTTTAAAATACCTAGACGATTTATAGAAATTGATTTATAATCCCTTAACTTGCTTCAAATGAGCATTTCAATTAAGTTTCTATCAAAATAATTTTTATACTCTAAAAAATAAACAAAAAATATACTTGAAGTTTTAACAAACATCAAAGCAGAAGACTCATTATATTGGTTGAAGATTCAAAAGTTATTGGCATCGAGTTTTTTTTTAAAAAAAGAAAAATAAAGATTCAATAGAAGCAGTCGAAAATTCAACAAAATTTTACATTATTTTCAAGAGTTTACATTATTTACATAACTAAAGATTTATATATTGACAGCGAATGTTACAGACAAATGTATATATTGGTAACGAATTGTACAAATGAAAATACCTATAACAGACAAAACTATAGCTTATAGCTATGGAGCTTAAATAGACAACTTCAATTTGGAGACAACAATGATAAAGTTCAATGATTTCTATGAAATATTTTATTATCGGGAAAAAAATAAGAGAGGAGCGAGAAAGATGATGTAGAAAGGGGTATGGAGGGGTGGTGAGAGAAGGAGAAATGAGTTTGGTGAAGGCTTTAAAGAAGGGACAAAAAACATGTGAGTTGTGGATGGGGGACGAAGAAGGATACGTGGAGTGGGGGCTTTGAAGAAGAAGGGACAAAAAACATGTCAGTGAGTTGTGGATGGGGGGCGAAGAAGGATACTGTGAGTTGTCGATGGGGGGCGAAGAAGGATACGTGGGGTGGGGGTTTGAAGAAGAAGTTTTTTTATTTTTTAATTTTTATTTTCTTCGTTTAATTTTATTTGGTTTCTATACTATTTTGAGATGTTCAATAATACTCGTTCACTTTATGAAATCAAGAGAAAATTTTATACTTAATTTCTAATTTAATCTTAACATTGATTATAGTCATTTTTCTATTATATTTTTTAAGATATCACATTTATTATATTTAAATGGTAAATTGATAAAACTACCTTATTATTACTATTTTTTATTCTTTATATTAAGTCATAACAGGGGTCAAGTAGAGTAGATCTTTTCTCCTTTAAGATACATTTACCAATGTTGTGCTAGAGCTATTATTAGTGTACTGATTAGGTAGATGATTATTATGTCTGGTAAATATGCTGTGATAAAAGTGTAATTTAATAAGAATAGATTATAAAATCTGTAAAGGGTAAAGTTGTTATACTATTAAACTTTTGGATTTAATTTTATAATATACACAAAATGGGTCACAAAAAACGAAAGAAAAAATTGCAAAACGTAATATGGTAAAGCACAAAAAGAGGCTGAGTTAAGAGTTTTTTTTAGTACTTTGTTTGTTATAATTTTTATATTTTGAGTTAAATTATATAAATTTTGAATAACATTTTAAAATGTATTTATATGGAGAAAGTTTCAATCAAGCTTATATAATATTTAATTATTAAATATTAAAAGATTTTTTAATTAAAAAACAAAAACAACTTTTCCCAATTTGTAAATATTCACTATTGTTATCATGTTTGGACAGATCAATTAAATGTTGAGTCTGCTAGGCACAACGACATAGAAGAAGAAAATATTACTCCTACTTTATTATGTTTCAGACCATAAATTTAAATCATTTTGATTGAATAAGGTATCAAAATAATTAAAATATTGAGACACATCCAAATTTAAATTTTGGGATCGTTTATACGAGTTATAATTTGTTTGGGATTGAAAAAAATTGATTTATAATATACTTTATCATATCAATAATATATGTCTATACTATGTTAAAAGTGTGAAGACCCTTAGAAATGTTGTTTGAATTTTTTGTACTTTATTCAAATACTCTGTTTTAGATAAAATTATTTTTTCATTATTTTTCTTAATTTAAATTTTATTTTTTTATTTATTTAGTTGATTAGAATTTCTTCATATTTAGAATTCACTTTTGATTAAGATTATTCTATATAAATAACTTTCTAAGTTGTGAAGGAAAGGAAAGAAAAGAAAGGAAAAATATTAGTATTATTATTCTAATATTTGAAACTTTGAAATTAATTAAAATCTTATTTATCAAATATTTTATTATTAATAATATATAATATAATAAATTTAAGAAGAAAAATTTTCAGTAAAATTACACTGGTAATATTAAACTACTTCTTTTATATTTACGAGTTTTTTTTCATATTAAATTTTAGTCAGTTAATTATCTAACTTCTAACTATTCAACTCAAAATTATTACTTTATGTATTCATAAACTATTAGCATATTTATAGTATAAGTAATTAAATTGATTTTCTCATCCTTGTCGATTCACAATACATTAAACTATTGCATCAAATTAATAATATTTATTAAATTTTATTTATATGAACATTATATTTATTTTAGCAAGTACTACTTATATATAATTTTAAAGTTGACACGATACATACATTCAAAGCATGTACATTAAACTAGTAGATATATATACATTTTTAATACATAAAAGTACGTAAAGGAATTATTTGAGGGGAACTTTCATAAATAGCCTAGACTTGAAACTTAATATGGTCAAATAACTATATTTTACATAATTACACAATATAACCTTAGCTATGTGACCTGGAGAGAACGAGAGAGGCGAGCGAGATCGAGAAAGGGAGAAGAGAGGCGAATTATATATGTATATTGGTAAAATTGTATGTGTATATCTGTCAAATAATTTATATGTGTAATTAATATACATATATGTTTGTATATCTGACAAGCGAGATTGAAAGAATGGAGGAGAGAGGTGAGCGAGAGGGAGGAGATAGACAAAATGTATATGTATATCCGTCGAATTGTCTATGTATATCTATCAAAATAATTGTATATATCCGGCTGGTATACATTTGTAATTGTATATTGCAAGAAATTGTAGAGAGAGAGGAGAGAAACTATAGAAAGGAAGAGAGGAGAGAGATAGTAACAAAACCTAACTATAGCAACAAAATCCTAATTATATAGCTATAAATTGTAAAATATTCAAAATATAATTATGTAATGTAAAAACATATCATATGTTTATCTAATTATATTATTTTTTCCCTTATTTGAGAGCATGATCAAAGTAGGCCTGAGTACTAGTTAAGGGCCAGGCCCAATCTGGTTAGTATGATGAGGAATTTTCACAAATAATTAAAAATAAGTATCTTAATTATGTTTTTTAGCTATATTTTTTTTTTATTATGCCTCATACCTATAACTTTGAATATAAAAAATGTGCGTTTATATAAATTACATAATGCAAAAGTTGATTATGATTTTGTCCCATCCTTTTTCAATTTACCGAAATCCTTTAAAAGACATGACAATCCAAATACATTAATTTAGTTTTTGAAACAAAAATTAAATTTTTTTACGTATTAGCAGTTAACATTTAAAACACGATATATATATATATATTTTAGCTCCCATTGTTACACCTATAAGTTTTTAGAAGAACTCTCAAATTTTTAAATAGCTTTTTTTTCTCTTCCACACATGTATCAACTTTTTTCTTTTCCAACGTTTCCTTTCCTACAACTTTAAGAGAATAATAAAATGTTATTCTAAAAGCATAAATAATAATATTAATTGATCAAGATATTTTTTAAATATTAAATGACTTTTATATCTTTGATAAACTCTAATTTTATTATATAATTTTTTTGTCCTTCCTTATTTTATTAAAATCAGTTAAATATATATTATCAAATGTCTAAACTTTTTGACATGAAAAATAATAGATGAACATTAAGATATTAAACAGTGCAATCCTATTTGTTAATGAACTATCTAAGGATTATCCTGTTACTACTAACATTACTAATCTCATTTCTATAGAACTTCTTAATGTAATTCCTATTATTATTAAGATATTGCTAATCCTATTTCTTGTTGAATTTCTATACTAACATAGTTATTAATTTCTTTTAATTAAATATTGGGCTGGTGGCCCATTTTATTAAACTAAATCAAGGACGAATACAAGCGGGTTGTTCCAGAGGCCCAACCCATCTAGATTAATTTGCTCCGACCCTAAAAAATAGGAATTTCTATTTCTAGGCATTATTTCATAAACTTCCCAAAACGCCTCTTCATGCTTGTATTCCTCATTGCTATTAATGAAAAAGAATAAAAAGTTTTTTTTTTTAACAAAACATCATTCACGTTACAATTAATTAATATATACTTCCTCTGTCCTATTTTATGTGACACCCTTTTACTTGGCATGATGTTTAAGTAAGACTTTGAAAATTTGTGATCTAAAATTATTTTTAGATATTTAAGGATAAAAAGGGAATTTCAAAATTAAATTATTTTCAATTAGAGTAAAATGATATTTTTTTTAGGATGAACTAAAAAATAAAAGGGTGCCATGTAAAATGAGATAATAATTTTAATTGAATATTGTTTATGTGGAATATTTGTGCAAGGCACAAGCATAGAGGTCAGTATAAAAAAATTAAAATAAAATTTGATTATGAGTGAAGAAAGACGAAATTCTAGGATTATTGAAGTAAAAATAAAAATTTACAACGCAATGATTTGACTTTTTTTAAACAAGGAATTAAAAATAAAAATTTACAACGCAATGATTTGATTTTTTTTAAACAGGGAATTAAAGAAGAGTTTAGGTATGGATCGGTCGGTTCGATTTGTTTTTATGTATTACTGGCTTGATTTATTAATTTTTTCAATTTTTAAATACGTTAAACTAATAATTTTCTTAATCAATTTATAATTTATTGATTTTTTGTCCTTATCGATTTGATTTTCAATTTATTTGATAAGAAAATACTCACAAAACAAATATATATCTTTTTTAACAATTTGACACAATACGATGAGATACAATAAAATAAACAAATCAGCTGAGCACCTAAACTTAATACTAATATGCAATATTTAACCTCATATTCTAATTTACTTTCCCGGAAGGTTTATACATTGGAAACCAAGTATAAACATGACTTATCAGTATCGATTTAGCATCATATGATGTTAAATTATTAATCTTTACTCTCTCCGTCTTATTTATGTGACACCCTTTGACTTGATACGGTGTTTAAGAAAAAAGAGAAGACTTTTAAAACATGTAGATTAAAATCATTCTTAAATATTTGTGTGGTTGAGAATCATTTCATTAAAGGTAAAAAGAGAATTTTAAAGGTAAATTATTTCCAATTAAGGTAAGATGATATTCTTTTTAGGACAGACCAAAAAGGAGAAGGTATCAAGACAGAGGAACTAATATTTATAAATGAATAAAATAGTAAATTATTATAGTCTTAATGGATTAACAGTTTACCCAATAACTCAATACTAAAAATCCAAACCAAACTGATAACCTGATAGTTTTCTTTGTAAAATCATTAAAAATTCGTTAATCGAATAATCCGATAATAATAAATTAAAAATATTTTTTTAATTCAATTTATCTGTAGATTCGATTTTTGCACACTTTATTTTAAAAAAAATAAAAAAAATTTAGAAGTAGATAATATTATTTTTGGGCTGTACATTACTCAAGTGTAAGAAGCCCAGAAAGTTGGCAAGTACAGTTAAATCTACTTATTTAGGTTTTAGATTTTGTTGTCCAAAAGGGACAAGGACCAAGCCTTTTTTCCTTAATTTATAAGCTTCTATTCCGTTGCTTTTTCCGATTGGTCGGAAAATAAAAATTGGGTCAATTCATGGCCGGAGATTATAGTAGATGGTCGCCGGAGCCCCGGGATTTCAAGGCTATGTTAAAAAAATTATCTCATGAACAAATTCTTGAAGTGTTGTCTGAAGGATTATGTCCTTACTGTGAAGAAGTTATAGAGGCTCGTGTAAGCAATCTTAATCAAAGTAAGCAAATTCTAATTATTAATGTTTTTTTCTGATTAATTATTAATGTTTGTGTATTTATTTTCAAGAATGGAACTTTTTTTGGTCGAATTCTTGATTTCTGGTTGTGTATAATTAGGGGCAGAGCTAGGATTGTTACATAAATTTAAAATCTGAAGAAGTAGACATACGAAGAAACTGTAGGGATCAAAGAACCCAATTTCACAATAGAAATATTTAAAACTAACTAACAAAGAACTTGTAGAACAATTATGAAATATTAAAGGATAGGTTGAAGAAGATAACCAGAAGTGAGACGAGAAACTTAGAATCAAGGAAAGAGGACGAGAGGAAACTAGACATTTTTATCGACAATTTACATAATACTTGATTCTAAACCTATGTCCCTTTTCCTAAAAGGCCTAATAGCAATTAACCGCATTGGAAACGACAAATTACACTCTGAAAGGAAGTGAACACATTAACTGTCCGCTCTCAGGATGGGCAATCAGGGTTAGAGAAGGGCAATGACTCATTCTTAAAACCAGCATTCTTAAGACCAGAGAGTCGGGTTTATCTCAGTTAAACTCCACATCTCTATCAATTCATTCTTTACCACATATCTCTTTCTTTTTCTTTGTTGTCTTTTTTGGGCTTGGATCCCAAATTAACCTTTGTGAAGGCCTTTTGATCTCGATTCCATACACAATTAACCCTCACCTTTTCATCAAGCTTAACCATGAATAGATTCGCACTGGGATCGAATGAAAAAAGATACTCAGCGTGCCTTTTGCCTCATTAAACTTTCCATGTTTAACATCATTCCTCACAAATTGTATTTCACTTCGCGACAAAACAACCTCATACTCCAAAAATTGTATATCAAAATATAGATCCTCAATTGTTGGAGGCTTCTCGAAAGTTGTATCAATATACAAGTCATCAGATACCACTAAATTAATTTCCATCCAGACAAGCCATTATAAAGAGAGTTGGCATCAAAATACCTCATTGGTAGAGCACGTGTGGAATGCGTAGCATTGCATTCTAGATTCTCGACCACCAAAGGAAATTAGAAAATATGCTCCGTCTTTAGAGTGAAATACAGTTCTCTTTTCCTTGAATGTTTTAATGAGCACCCCAACCAGTAACGAAGTGGATGTAGCATTGAGTACCGTGCTAGCTTCATTGGATATTGTGTCGAACACTTGATCCACCTTTGAATTCCCCGTGCTAGCTTCATTGGAAATTGTGGAATGGGGACTATAACATTTAGTTTTTTTTTCTTTTTTGGTAAAATATGACTATAGTTGGTGATTTATCTTTTGGTTCTTAGGATTATTACTATTCAAATATCACTTGACTTTGTTTTAACTTTGTAGGAAGGTTAAACGAAGTGTCATTATCAAATGTTAATATTACGGAAAGTTCTGCAGAACTATTGCAGGGCGATTCATCTGATGAAGTCATTTCACCAAAGAGAAAGCTGGATGCTGATACACCATCTGTACGAGTTGGCGAATCAGCTAACTCAGGAAGGTCGAAGCGGTTTGTTAGTGTCTTGTCTACTCCAGTGAACAACAAACAACTAGTGTTTGATTATTCAAATTTTGAGATTAAACTAAATGATGGACCTAGTAGATCAGTCATAGGCAATGATTTATCAGAGGATCAGAAAGAGTTAATTAAATTTGGCCAAGTTGGCAGGCGAAAGGATTTTGTTCATTATGAGAATGTTAACGGTAAGCAAATAAATGTGCTTAAAGGGCTTGAGCTTCACACTAATGTTTTTAATCCCGATGAGCAAAAGGAGATAGTCGAACTTGTTTACTCACTTCAGAGAATGGGACAGAATCGACAACTTAGAGGTAATTTTCATTCAGTTCTGTATTCTGATTTCTGTTATCAGTATGGTTATTTATTTCTGTCTCCAATTAGAGTAATATCCAGGAGCGGATTTACCTTAGGCTAAGGGGTGTCACGTGACACCGCTTCATCGAAAATATTTTGTTAAATATGTATGTATTAGAAGACAAAAGCTAAATAACGGATAAATAAACTAAAGTGACACTTGTTATCACAAGTAACGATGTAGCTTAGATGGCAGGATGCTTCAATTTTATTGTAAGGTGTTGTGACTTCGAACCTCACAAGTCACAACTGTCGCTAATTATTTTTAACAACCCGTATGCCAATCAGTCCAAATTACCATATTTTTTTTAAAGTAATATTATGATTAAACCAATGATCTTGCTTACTTTCCTAATTATTTATGTATAATAGTTTTTTCTCTATTTTCTTTCTCATTAATAAATTGGTCAAAATAATTTGCGAAAAATTGAAATGATGATGCTTTTAGTGATTGTTTGATGCCTTGTGCAAAAGAATTGTTTAGTATAATTCTAATGAGAATATTTTTCATACATTCCAAAAAATATAAATTTATTGTAGAAAGTTATAGTAATATGCATGAATTGGGTTTTATTTATATTATGTTTTTCTAATATAATGTTGGAGTGTTTTATTTATTTATTTTATTTTATTTTAAAATGTGACACTGCTTATGAAAAATCCTGCGTACGCCACTGGTAATATCCGGAGAGCTACTGTATTATTGCTTCGAGTGTTTCAGTTTCTTTCTTTTTTCTGGTTGACATTTTTCAGCGCGAACATATTCTGAACCAAGAAAGTGGATGCGAGGAAAGGGTCGTGTGACTATACAATTTGGTTGTTGTTATAATTATGCTGTGGTAAGAGTTCTCTAAGTGATTCTTTGAGATATGATACACATGGCTAATCCCATTTCAGTTTTATCTCAACGTTTTATCCACTGAAACAGGACAAAGATGGTAATCCACCAGGCATCGTTAGAGATGAAGAAGTGGATCCATTGCCTCCTTTATTCAAGAAAATGATTAAGAGGATGGTTAGATGGCATGTTTTGCCTACGTCTTGTGTACCCGATAGTTGCATTGTGAATATTTATGACGAGGGTGATTGCATTCCTCCTCATATTGATCATCACGACTTTGTTCGACCTTTCTGCACAGTATCTTTCTTGGCAGAATGTAAGATACTCTTTGGCACAAGCTTAAAGATTGTTAATCCTGGAGAATTCTCTGGTCCTTTCTCCTTACCTCTTCCTCTCGGGTATGCTCCCCACAAATTGTTTTTCGTTTTCTTAAATTTGTATACAGTAAACAATTCGATCTCTGCACTGCCTACATTTTCCCCTTATTTATCTGATGCAGGTCAGTGCTCATTCTCAATGGTAACGGAGCTGATGTTGCTAAACATTGCGTGCCTAGTGTTCCAGCTAAAAGGTTCAAGACATTACTTCAACTTATAACGTGTTTTCCAACTCCCAACTGCGTAAATTTCAAATAAAGTGAAAAATATTTGGAATCTATGGCCAAACGCCATACGTTTTCATGAAAAACTTTTGTCTAAAAGTAGTCCAAATGGCTCATTTTATGCAATTTTCTTGTTAATATCACTAACATCAACATTGCCTTTGTTTCGATTTTTCTACAGAATTTCCATCACTTTCCGTAAGATGGATGTCAAAAAACTGCCATATCGGTATACTCCTGATCCAGAGCTTTCAGGAATCGAGCGTCTTGTTCCTCCTCCGTCATCAGACAGCTCAAGAAATAGGCACCACTCGAAAGAAGGTAACAATGACAAGCCTGAAAATGTTCCTAAAAGTGAAAATAAGATGTTTTCCAGTGAAGATGAATTTCCTCCTCTGGGCAAAGCCACTTCTTCCAACCGTAGAAGTCGCAGATAATTGTATTTATGTGGCGTTTGGCGCAACTTATCATAGGTATTTTGACCAAAATCAATAGAAAAATTCGAGACAAGAGGTAGAGTGAAAATTAGGCAAACTTTTTTTTATTGTTAACAGATATTTGTTTTAAAGATGTGAGTACTTATTTACAAGTCTCTGTATCACTGTTTTGCAGCCTTTCAAGATATTTATAGTTGGGTGAAAACTTTGTTAACTGTGGGGTATTAATAATTTTATTTTAACGATAAGGATAAAATCAACTAATAAGTAAGATTATATTTGTCAATATACTTGTAGTTGTATTTTGACAAACAAACATATAAACATAATTACTGTACTGATAATTATATTAACTTTAATTATCAGATAACTTTCAAAACAAACCCTTAAATCTAAAGTCAGAAAACATTTAGGTGAGTCGTTTTCGTCTTAATTAAAGTGATATTAGCAATCCATAGACGGTCCACTAAAACACAATTTTACCAAAAAACACACACACGAAGAAGTCATGTACTGCATGATAAAATGTCAATTAATATAAGGTATTATTAGAAAAAACAACGAAACATTTCAAATTCAGCTAGCTGTATCGATCCTTTTTGTTTAGGTTTAATATATATATATATATATATATATATTCATGGCGAATGGAAGCAAACACCATACACCACCTAAATATTTGTTGAGAGAGAGGTACCTAACAAGCTTGTAGTTGTATTATTTTATAAACCAAATTAAAAGAGAGAGGAATGGAAAGAAAAAAGAAGAAGAGAGAACTGTTACCTAGTCATGTTGTTTTGTTAAATATACTTTTAAAGTGTAAAGAATTGTCACTACTCACTACATATATCTCGGTTGGTCTTGACACACTTAGCTTCCAATAACCAGAAAAGGAGAAGAAAAGGCGAAATAAGATTGCTTTTTCCTTAATTAAACGTTTTGAGTTTAAAAAAAGATTTCTTGACAAGAGTGCTTCCCTCAGAAAGAACCCTACACGTGCAAATCCAGAATAGTCGGGGATGCTGAGAATCAGGTGAAAAATCAAAAAATAAATAAAAAAAAAAAGATGAGATGTGTTGGAGTGTGGATTATCTCGAGGACACAATTAATCTGAAATGATATTTTTTGAGACTTATTTTTCATATTTTTGTAAAAAAAAAAAGAAATCATTTTTTTATATTAAGAAACTTTTATTCATAGAGAAAATATTTCTCAAAATTTTTGAACAATCAATATAAAAAAAAATTTGAAAACACCACAAACCCAGTCATTAAAAAAAAAAATCAAGTAACAAAGGAAAAAGAAAGAATAAAGCCTTTATACACCATCCAAAGATACCCAAAAAAGAAAAGAAGAAGCAACATAATATGAATTTCAAAAAACCAATATTCCAAGGCAAATCATATCTTTTTACTGAAAGATAATATTCGTTACTATGCATTATTTTACTATCGTATCATAGTTTGTGCATGAATAAATTAATCCTTTTTCCTCCCCCACGCAAAACAGAAAAAAGAAAGAGTAGATTGGGAATTCAAAAATAAAAAATGTTTAATTTTTTTAATGTAAATTTAAACATCAATTTCTTCATATTTAAAATAAAATTTAATGCATAGAAATCTATATATTACGTTATTTTAGAGTATAAAATTCATTAAACTAATTTAAAAAGTAACGAAAAAAGTTCATTAGTTGGGCTAGGCCCATTGGGCCGGCCTGGCCTAATCTGTGATTTAGCAGGGTCAGACTACGACTTTTGAAGCCCATTTGTTTTTAGCTTGGCCTAAGTAAGCCTGTTGATTTGTGGGGCTTTTGCAATATGGGTTGGGTCGGCCCGTGGGCCAAATTAAAAAATAATTAAAAATAAAAATAAAATAGAGTATTAAAAATAATAAGAGTCCAAACTCAAAGTTCATTT
>JAPFFP010000001.1:31605475-31619158 GCA_026153255.1 Solanum medicagineum
CTTTTGAATATAGTAACTAGAACGTCTTGAAAAATGTAACAAGAAAATAACTACTATAATTAATGATAAGGGTAAACCTAAAATTGAGTTTGAAATTATCTCTTGATTTCATGAAGTGGACAAGTATGGTTGAACATCTCAAAATAGTATAGTTGACAAGTAAAGATGGATGGAGAGAGTAATTGTAACATTAATATTATGTAATATTGTCCTGTTGCTATATGTTTAAATTATAATTTAATTAAAAAATATAAGAATAAAAATATGAGGCCCGACAAGGCCCGCGGCCCGGCCCACATACAAATGGATTGAGCTTGCTATTTTTTAGCCCATAAAAAAAAATTAATCCAATCTGATTTATCAAATTCCAAAGTCTATAAAAATTAGCCCGTATAAAATGAACCGGCCTGTATTAATAGCTAGCAGTATCATTTTGACAAAAAAAGGTATTCGACAAAGAATGGTGTAATTAAAAGTCGTGTGAACCTTAACATAGAGCAGCAACCAGAGATTCCATAATACCAAATTCCAAATCATGTGAGCTGTAGTTCAGGAAGAAGGAGGAATCATAACCAATTACCCACCCCCCAACCCCCGCGCCACACACACACAAAAAAAAAAAGAAAAAAAAAATATAACAATATAATTGGTGAAATTCAACGAAATGGAATTTAGAAAAAAAAAAGTGTGCACAAAATTTACTTATACCTCATAGAGATTAAAAAAAATTTTTTTTTGGAGAATCATTGACTTGAGTATAATAAATAAAAGTACATATAAAAAGAAAAATGACAGTGAAAAAAATAAATAGTATAATAATCGAAATACGATAATCAAAATGATATATGATGATGATAGAAATCAAAAGCAAGCTAATTAAGAAACTACAAGAATAAGATTAAGACGACGCATGCACCACCAAACCTATACCTGTCAAAAAACAAGACAACACTCCATTGTCTACTATTTTTTTTACTTTAATATATGCGACCTTCGTACCCTTTCATCTAAAGTCATATTATCCATTGATAAAACTGAGTCATGCCCCATATAATCACCCTTTTCATTAAATAATTAATTAGTTAAATTATAGTTCCGATAATATCCACTAACTATTTGGTACTTTACGTGGCAAGCAGTTTAACGGTGGCCTATAACTCTGCCCCAATTACTACGTCAGTATAAATAATACCTTTCCATCAGGTAACTGAAAAGTAGAAACAGAAATTTCTTTACTTCTTCATCCTCATTTGCAGAAAACGTTTCAAAGCATTGATACAAAGAGATTAACATTCTTTTTCAAGAAAGAATCAAGCTCAAATGTCAATAGTGCAATTTAATTTGGAGGTGAGTTCATCTATATATGATTACAAGTTATTTTTGTCGTAATAATGTCAATTCAAAATGGACTAAATAATAAGTCATATACAATTGGATTGAATTGGAAAGTCAAAATTAAATAGGCTAAGTTAGTAATACTAAATGAACGCTAGCTTATTAACCCACCCAAAGCGGATCATATTGTCATGGAATACTTTGGTTAAGTCAAATTTGACAACAAATGGGTCAATACTTAACCGAATTTACAATTGATTGGATCAAAATAGATTGAGTAATGGGTTATAGAGCGAGTTAAGATCCAACCCAATTTTTACTAAGTTTTTTACTTATTTTATTTGTTCCTTTTTAATATTTTAGTACTTAATTAAATTACATTTTTCTTTATTCTGCCTATATAAAATATATCCAATTAAAAAAAAGTGTTTTAAAAATAATGTGATAAGATTTCTCTCGAGTTAATTCGGGTTGCATATCAAGCCAATTTTAGATGGGTTGAGTTGAGACGAGTTGAGCTAATAAATAGGCAGGTTATTAACCCGCCTAAACTTCAAAGGGTTGGATGGATTGGGTTCAATTTTGCCACCCGTAGAATACTTATTTTGCATATCCTACATAAATAGATACTCCATCTGTCACTTTTACTTATCACTACTTCACTTATCGAGATCAAACTATATGAACTTTAATTAACACTTTAAGATATATTTTTTCGTCATACTAATATGATATGAGCAGGATTGTAACTTATCCTATTTTCCTCATAGTTTTTAACTATCTAAATTTTAGATTTTAAATAGTAAATTTAGCTTTGAGATTTAGTCAAATTGGCCTTGAAAATCAAAACAGTAACAAGTAAAAGTGAACAGAAGGATTATTAAAATTTTAGAAAAATTTAGAATATCCTTTAAAATTACTAAATTAAATAATTAGACCAAAAAAAAAAACCCCTCAAAATATCTACATATATCCACCTTCTGCCAAAAAAGGAAAAACGACGATAGTTTTTGTCTTCATTTCATTTTTGAAAATGTACTTGGATTCATGTTAATGTCTTCGAGTTAAAACATAGGACATTGCAGGTTCACATGCATTGTCTCCTCAAATATTTAAAAGTAATATCTTAGTATTATCTGTACATATACTATTATTTAAAATAGTATTAATTTGAAAAAAAATTAACGCAAATTCAGCTAGCTGTACCCCTTTAGGTTTGATTAAAGATGTGCTAACCAATAGAGTACTTTTGACATATCCACCTAAAATATCTTTATTAGTCTATCTTATATTAATGAAGTTTAAATAAACATCACCTAAAATTAATATTTGTTGAAAAAGAGAGGCACCTAACAAACTTATATTCTTTTTTTAACCTAACTAAAATAAAAGAGAGAAAAATAAAATTAAAATAAATAGTATTACCTAGTCATGTTGCTATTAAACTACCCTTTTAATGTGTAAAGAATCATCACTATACCTTGGTTGATATTTACGCACTTCCATTAACCAAAAAGAGAGAAAAGCCAAATATAAATGAACAAAAGAGCATCTTTTATATATATAATAAAAAAAGGGATAATACCCAAACAGGACTTTAAAGTTGGCACCATTTTATAAGTTAGAACTCAAACTTTTATAGTGCACAAATAGGACCATGAACTTGGCAAATCCTGAACAAATAAGAACAGACTGCTGACGTGGCACAGCACGTGCAGTACACAGCCGAGGGGGCTCGTGAAGGTCAGTTTTTTGACGTTCCAACTGGCAGAAATGGGTAATTTCACCCTTTTACCCCTGCCACATTTATATATATATACACACTATTTTTTTTCAAATTAACATACACTTTCTTTTTCTTCTTTTTATTAAAAATACACTAGTATTTGGCTTTCCATTTTTTTTTACACATTTTTGACATTTTTTGATAAATAATGAATTTCAATGTTTTTTGTCATTGTGGAAAAAGAGCAATAATGAAGATTTCTTGGTCCGCACATAATCCAGGTCGTTGGTTTTTTGGATGTGAAGATGGTCGAGTATGTTATGATAATTTTTTTGTTTAAATTTTAATAATCAAGATTCAATTTTTATGGTTATTTTGTTATTTGTAAACAGGTTGGCTGTAAATTTTTTAGGTAGTGCGAAATGAATTATACTGAACATGCCAAAAGAAAGACCCCTCTTTGTTTTTTTAATTTGTTTTTTCCTTTTTTGAAATTTTAATATGTGTAAAATAAGGAATATAACGTGTACAACATATGCTTACGTCGACACACGTGGCATCTCAGTATTGACTGAAAAAACACGTCATCGCGAGTGAACCCCACGCGCTACGTCAGCGACTGGTCTGTGCTTATTTGTTCAGGATTTGCCAAGTTCAGGGTTCTATTTGTGCACTATAAAAGTTTGAGTTCCAACTTATAAAATGGTGCCAACTTTGAGGTCCTGTTTGGGTATTATCCCATAAAAAAATCATTCCAAATGTTTTTTACTTGACAAAGTCAAAATTAAGCACAATTATTTTAAAAAAATATTAAAACTTGTCTAGCACATAACAAACCTGACCAAAAAAATAAAAAATAAAAAATAAAAAAGAAGCAGCACCATAGTACGAATTGAATTTCAAAGAGACAATATTCCAAATGAAGACCTTATCTTTTCTAGTGAAAGATAATATTCGTCAAAATGAATTATTTTAGTATATTATCATAGTTTGTGCATGAATAAATTAATTCCTTTTTCTCTTCCCCCCCATCCTCCTAATTTTTTTTTTCAAAAAAGAAAAGAACAAGAAGACTTGATAAACTCATTAAACAGAAGAATAATTTTGAAAAAAATAATTAATACATCTTTGGAACATAAAAAATGTTAGAAATTCATTTATTCCGCAGGGAGTATTGAGTCTAAATAAGATGTGAATTGAAAAATGAGAATTGAAAAATGTGTGGAAATCAAGTAAAGAAAAAATGAAGAGATATTTCTCCAATTTCTTAGTAGAATAGGAGAAAAATTTTGTCTTTGGAAACACTTTTAAAAACAAATCAAATTTTCTGCTAGATCCCGTATTTCCCTGGGATTGTAGTTCAATTGGTCAGAGCACCGCCCTGTCAAGGCGGAAGCTGCGGGTTCGAGCCCCGTCAGTCCCGACGGATCCAATAAATATATCAAAAAATCTCTCCCTTTTTATGAAGGGGACCGGGGGAAGAATTCCATTGTCAAAGCAAAGGGGAAATCCTTATTTCTTTTTTCATTTAGCTTTTATTGTTTGTTTGGGTTTGTAACTATGTAGAGCTAGCTGGTTCTCCCTGAAATGCGTTGAGGCGCAGCAGTTGACTGGACATCTAGGGGTAAAGTACTGTTTCGATGCGGGCCGCGAGAGCGGTACCAAATCGAGGCAAACTCTGAATACTAGATATGACCCCAAAATAACAACCCGGATCACCAGCTAAGGCCCCTCCTAACACGATTCCAAATAGAAAAACTTCAATCATTTTTATTTGTTTGAAAGGAGAAAAAAAAGAGGGAATATCGATACCTAAATATTAATCCGAATTCTTTTTTTTAGCACTTAAAGGGTCAAGGGACTCCGCGATCCTCGCGCTGTCGTCGTTGTCGTTGCTTCAATTTGAGCTCCTTCTGGACAAACATTTTTTTCCCAAAAGATGTCATACCTGTTCTGAACAAGGAAGATCATACCCATCACTGTCTTTAAATAAAGAGGCTTTCTCTCAATTTTCAACATCAATTTTCTTTCTTATTTTACCTATATTCTCTTGAAAACAAAGATTTTATTGTTGTTCTTTCGGTTCGCCGAAAATATTGAAGTAGTTTATCTTGGGAGAGAAAATAATACATAATCTAAAATAGAGTGAGAGAATTAAATTTCTTAAGAACATCTGTGAATTTAGATATGTTTTTCCTTCTTTCATATTTTACTATTTCTGTACCACTGCTTAGAGTTAAAATTTTAAAAACTTCGAACTAACTAAAAATAACAGAAAAAAACATTAAACATTTTAATAATACTAGTATAATATTTTGCTTTGATGCTAAGCTATAAAAAGAGTACAGGAGAAAATCAGGGTAATTAATAAATTTCCATGTGAATTCGTGTGAACCTCAACATAGAGCAAACAAAGATTCCGTATTCCAAGTCATCTGCGCTGTTTGTGTTCAGATAAAGGAATCAAATCCTTTTTTTAAATAATAGAAATTAAATTAAAATCTGTCTTCTCTGTTCAAATTTTCAGTATTTTAAATTCTCAAATCCCCACAGTTTTACACTACATTTATCATATTAGTTGTCAACTTTATAAAAAATAATCATCTTAAAATACTAAACAACAAAATTAATTAATTTTCTTATTTTATTTTTTAACCTAAATCTATATCTATACTATATTAAAAATGTGAAGGCTGAAGGTCGTTAGAAATATTATTTGAACTTTTTACCCTTCATTAAAAGATTATTCTTTAGACAAAATAGTCTTTTCACTATTTTTCTTTGAATTCTTATTTAATTATATTTATAATATTGACTTTTAAATATATTAATGTAAAAGATAAAATAAGGAATTGTAGGCTGTGGGAAGACTCATAAATCTTCCTTATATAATAAACTTCTACTTCTTCCTCATTGAATCAAAAAATTACTCTAAGACGCTAAGGGAAAATTCTAATTTATCATGATATATAGGACTTTTGTAAAAAGTAATTTATTAAAATTATTTTTATAGTGAATTATTTATTTTTTCATAAATTTATAAATAAATTTAATTTTTTTATGTAATATTTATTATCAAAGGTACACTCTTTGATGACGCAGTATAACAAAAGTAGTTTATTTTGAAAGTAAATAGTATTGATTGCATTTATATGAGAAAAATACGTACCTGTTCCACTTCAGATTATTTGACTCAATTGGATCGGACTTGCCTTTATTAATTGCTAAATTAATTTTATCAATAATGTTTTTTTAAAAAAATATAAATATTTCATATAATTTATACTATGTCAAAATCATTGATAAAATTTTACTTTTTCCTTATTTGAATCAACAAAATACCCTGTATTCATTAAGGAAAATTTTTAATTTACCAAAAATTCTAATTAATAATAGAATCTCGTTATATAGGACGTTTATAAATAAACAATTTATTAAACTTAGTAAATTATTTATCTTTTTATAAGTTTATAATTAAATTTAATTTTTTCTTCATAAAAAATAAATAAATAATCTATTTAAAAAAAAGTCCTTTTTTATGGTAAAACTTTTTAACTTTCACGTATATATTTAAAATAACAATATTCAAGAGTACATAACTTTAATTTAACATCATGAAATTGAAAAATCTTTGTTATTTTTTTAAATTTCGTATCACAATTATTATTGAAAGGGAGGGAGCAAATACTTTACCTGGTAACCAGTTTAACGTTCAAGTCAGGTACGACTGAGTCCATGCTACTTCTCATATACCATTACGATTGAGATACGTGGAGTCACCGCTTGCACGGACGACACGCAACCCATTTCACACCTCAGTATAAATATCATTTTGGGTTATCTCTTTTTCAGGCTACTGTCCCTCAACTGAAAATCCAAAAGAGAAAAAGGCACAAACAGAAATCTCTTCAGGTAAAATTTGCAGAAAACGCTTAAACCTTCATTACAAACAGCTTTCGTTATCTTGTAGGTAACGTCAGGCCAGTGAGAAAAAAGTTGGTGAACTTTTTGCCGTTGTTTTCAAGGAAGAAGCTCAACTGTCAATTCGAAATCGCTATCGATTTGTACTTTTTTTGGTTGAAATTGTGGTAGCTGAGGAATCCTCAGCATACGGCGATCGTTCGGTGTTGCCGGTCAGTTTTGAGGTGAGTTAATCGGTATTTGATGCTTAATTCGTGCATTTCAACTATTATCAACAGTGTTTGATTTAAATAATGAGGTATTTTGCTCTCTCGGATGATGTGATATTGATTTGCGTAGCTTGTGTAGTTTTCTTCATTTGAGTCTATTGATGAGTTCGTTGGATTAATTGAATGTTTGTGTGTATCTGAGACACTCATTTTGCGGCTGCTCGTTGAATTTGATGTCACAGTTGAGATGGTTGTAACTTTGCAGGGGAATTTAGATTGATTAAATTCCTATATGGAGAAGATTAGGAGCAAAAATATGTGTGTAGTGCAGTAAAATCTGTTTGGTTCTAATTTCTACAGAATGAGTTGTGTACTAGTTGATTGACTAGTCTAGTCTATTGTTAGGTAATTCTGAAGTATTGCCTGGTGTTGAAGGCAATTTAGTCCTGGTATGTAAATCTGCATTTTCGAAATATTAGTTTCCATGTCGATGTTATTTTGTAGATTATCGGCTAAATGATATTTGTGGTTCTTAAGTGTCCGGACACAAGGATCAACAATATGGTTTTTTGTGGACTGCTTATTATATAGGGAGATAAGTGGACCAACGTTTTAGAACAGTGAAGTTAATTATGTGATCCCATAACCTATGAGCTTCTAGCTTTTACTTAACAACTTAATGAAGGGTACTTTATGTGTCAAGATTAACAGCTCCTGTTTCTGGAATCTGGGTATGCATTAAATGTTTCAAGGATTATTCTTGGATTAAATGGCATAACCTTCTATAACAATGTGATCTAAGCATGGGAAACTCTCTCTACTTAAATGTCTTATACATGATTTTTTGAAGTTTTTAAACTTGGTAATTTTCACCATGACGTGAAATTGATGTAAGTTGGCATATGTTGTAATAAAATTAGAGTTTTTCATATATTAACTTCTTTATCTTTAACAAGAAGAACTACTCTCCAGTTTCAGTGTTTGGTTTTGCTTCTCTATCCTTTTTGCTATCTGAGCTTTAGATCTTGCTGAACAAAACTGTTTCTTTGTTATTGCTCTGGGTGAGAAGCTGGTAAGATCTTTTTTTATTTATTATTATTTTTTTTAAAAGGAAGCTGGTAAGAATTTCAGTTCCCGTTCGTTGGTTTTACCATTTCAAGTTGTTTAATAGGGGTAATGATGATCAATTGAAGTTCTCAATAGATATTTCTAGAACTTTATTATAACACCAAGGTGTACTTTGAGATATTTTTACTGCAACCTTGACTTAGAGTGATCTAATGACTGTCCAAGTTTCAAGTGCACCCCCACTAGGTAGAGTAGGCGTGATATCTCCATCAGCTTCTAAGTTTAGGAGAATGCAATTTATTTAGGAGAATGCAATTTATTTCTTCTTCTCACTGCTGTTTGCTTTGAAGACTTGTCTTGCTCGAGCATTTTCTTTTCTATTTGGTATCCGATAATACTTTTCTGTTTCAACCATACTATTGATTGTGTATGTTACATCTTTATCTATCACACCATTGTCGTAGAATATTGAGCCTAGAATTATAATTTTCTCGCTTTACAAAAATCTCATCTAGTCTCACCTAACTTTTCTTCTTATGCCAACTAAACTCCCAGTGCATATATTATGTCGTAATTTACGCACCATAAAACTTTTACTCATTAGAGTGCTGCTCAGAAAAGAAAAGAAAAAGAACTAACTAATGAGGAAAAAAAAAAACCTGAATAATAATAAGTGCTATCAACTAAATCTGTAAAATGGTAAGGGGTACAGGTGCACTTATGTTACTTGAAATCGATCTTATGCGATTGTTCTTGCCATTGCATGACAATGTGCTTAATGAGGTGTAAGAATCATTGAAGTTGCTCACCAGATTATTTCACTTACAGAGAGGCACCTTAGATGGGCTTGTTGGCTATCACTAAGGAACTTTGAACAAGTCAGGGTGATTACCACTGGCCATGGAGCATAGTGGAAGGTACTTACGCATTGGAGCCCTTAATCCGTCCATTTATAATCAAGTATAATTGGCTTTTTTAGCATGAACTTCTATGTGGGTCTCCCATATAGCTTTTTATTGAGTACTAAATTTCTTAAGTCTATATGCAGCATCACTGAAATGGTTTTCTCCAATGGAGATGCTTATGTTGGTAGTTTCAAAGGGATGCTTCCTCATGGAAAAGGTAAATACACTTGGTCAGATGGATCTGTTTATGATGGTTGTTGGGAAGAAGGAAAAATGACTGGAGAAGGACGGCTTGTTTGGCCTTCTGGAGCTTCATATGAGGGTGAGTTCTCTGGAGGTTACCTCCATGGTTTTGGAGTATATAGTGGATCTGATGGTTCAATATACAGAGGTGTTTGGAGGATGAATACCCAGCATGGAATCGGAAGAAAGCAGTATCAGAATTCTGATATTTATGATGGTTGTTGGAAAGAGGGAGTACGCCAAGGCAGCGGCCGATATGCGTGGAGTAATGGCAACATGTATATTGGGAACTGGAAAGATGGAAAAATGTGCGGGAGAGGTGTTATGAAATGGTTCGATGGAGATCTTTTTGATGGATGTTGGTTGAATGGTTTAAGACATGGATCTGGCTGTTACCGCTTTGCCGATGGAAGTTACTACTTTGGGGTGTGGACTAAAGGGCTAAAAGATGGACATGGAATGTTTTATCCTGCTGGAAGTAAGCATAGGAAGTGCAGTGATAGGTATGATGAGAAGAAGAAAAGGCAGCTCTCACATATTTCATCCTCTAATTCAGAGTCTGTGAAACCTAAAGTGAAGCGTAGCTTTTCGGAGAGAATCTCCTATAGTTTACTTAAAAGTTCAGGAAGCATATCGCAGAGAACTGCAGCTCAGGGGGAAGACATTGCCCTCGGTGATTCCAGCAGAGACATGATGGCGTGTGATTCATCAAGTGTATTATCTCAAAGCTCTCTTGATGACAGAACTGAATTTCTGGAAATGGGGTCCGTAGCTTATGAAAGGGTATACACGCAAGGAGTCCTAATCAAAGAAAGGATTATAAATATTAGTAAACTATCTCGCAAAAGTAAACAACGGTGTAAGTTTCATGCAACAGAGGTAAAGAGGAAGTCATGTGTGGACTTTCTTGAAGGCCGTAAGAGCTACTATCTGATGCTTAATTTGCAACTTGGTATCAGGTAAGCATATGTCATGGTCCTTGTTTATTGATAATGAGTGGTAAAACCCACTTGGTAACATAGAAGTATTTATTTATTTGGTATTTGAAATTATAGGTATTCTGTTGGTAAGATCACTCCTGTGCCTATCCGTGAAGTGAGGCAATCGGACTTTGGAGATCAGGCAAGAATCAAAATGTACTTTCCGAGGAAGGGCTCCCAATTTACACCTTCACATCATTCCCTTGATTTTTATTGGAAGGATTATTGCCCTATGGTTTTCAGGTACTTGCAAGTTTATTCTATATCTGCTACTTGACAGTTTCCTTTTATACAGTCTCCCACTAGGGGGACTTTCTGAGTGTGAGCAAACCTGTAATAGCTCTTTGTTAGGGAACTGTTGATAGGGAACTGACTACTTCAGTAAGCTGCTGAATAACTTGGTGAACTAAGCTGTAGCATGAAGGTGATTAGTTGCTTAATTACTAGGAGGAGTCAGGGACTTGTTCTACTTGGTTTGATAAAATCATGTAAAGAAGGTTCCTATTAAAATTTGCATTGGTATGCAAGTTTTGCGTCATGTGTTTTTAGTTATCATTATTACTTGTAACTGTGTTTTGATTATTGGTAAATGTAAAACCCATCAACAAATTTTGTAGAACCTTAGGGCACTTCCATCTTCAAAGGAGGCTGCTTCAATCACTATGAATCTTTACATAGCGTTTTCTGCATATCCTTCTCTATCCTTGCCATATCCTGCTGCTCCCCATCCTCCTAATAAAAAAAGAAAAAGAAAAAACATAAAAAGAGATTGGAATCTGCTGCTGTTTATTCCTTTTTTTGGATTGTTTCACCATGGCTCTTTAGTTTCCTGCGGCCCCAAGCCACCTCCTAAGAAGTGTAGAAGTATATGGATTTACCATCCTTGAACATTCATATTTTACTTTTACCATATAAGCTAAAGCTTCGGGCTTCATTTTTCTTATTGCTCTAGATGAGTTACTGTAGATTACGACAGACTTCTATGACTGTAAAATTTCATGTTCAGATATTTGAGAGAGTTGTTTAAGCTGGATGCTGCAGACTATATGATGTCCATCTGTGGTGATGATGGGCTGAGAGAGCTTTCCTCTCCTGGAAAGAGTGGCAGCCTTTTCTATCTTTCTTGTGATGATAGATTTGTGATCAAGACTTTAAAGAAGTCTGAGCTCAAGGTTTGCACATACTAAATTGTTTTAGCTTTTCTCCTTCACTTGCTGTTCCAACATTTATGTATCTTCTGATCTTCTCACTAACTCAAAATTCAGCATGGTATTGCCCTTACATTTTGAAATTAGATGCAACTCTTAGTGTCAAACCAAGTTCATGTTTCCCATTCAAATTACATGTGGGTCTGTTTTTTCTGTTTCTTCTGTTTCTTCATCTATCTCCATATACCTTTGTCATCCTAATTCCTGAAAAATTCTCTACATTGACTTGGAAGAGAGAGAGAGGAGGTGGCGATGCATATTGTTTTTCTCTCTTTCTCTTATGGATAAGCCACAAAGCTTATTTGTGGATAAAAAACTGTGGATGCGCTGACCCTAAACTCAGTTTCTGCAAGTTAGTTTGACTTAGTTACTGGGATAAGTAACCTTATTTTATAAAAAGGTTACCGGGAAGTAAAAGAAGTTGTTATCTTGTACATGTTTTTTCATTTAAGATCATTGTGGAACAAAATGAAAGAAGTAACAAAATAGAAGAATTATTGATGATCATCTTGCACATTTCATATTTTTTGGTGTGATACGTCTTCTTTTTAAGAGAATGGTAACTTCTATATATTCACAGGTATACTGCAACAAAAAGTAGTTCCCCATCAGAAAAGTTGTCACTTTACAAAAAAACCTAATGATACTAGTTAGAGCCAGTCAATTGCATTAAAAGCCTCTTCTGTGCTATCTATAACTATTGTTTACACCAAAGATGATAAAGGCCTAACAGTCTGTCTTGATCTTGTGTATGTTGCTCTTTTTGCCTTCAAAACACCTCTGGTTCCTCTCTTTCCAAATAGTTCACCATATACATGCAGGAACCAATTCCAT
This sequence comes from Solanum medicagineum, assembly GCA_026153255.1. Taxonomy (NCBI): domain Eukaryota; kingdom Viridiplantae; phylum Streptophyta; class Magnoliopsida; order Solanales; family Solanaceae; genus Solanum; species Solanum medicagineum. Next base: position 31,617,905 of record JAPFFP010000001.1, read on the forward strand.
CTCTCCTCCTCCTCCACTGCATTTCCATCTCTATTCCAGCTTCTCAACACTTCTTTAATGCTCCCAGGTTTCACCCTCTTGATCTACCTCTTGTGAATGAACATCTGCCGCAGTTGGTCTGTCCATTTGCAGTGCAAAAAGAGATTGTTGACAGTCTCTAGTTGTTCTTCAAATAGGTAGCATCTAGAGCAGAGGTTGAGAACTGCTTCCTTTGTCAATAACCAGGTAAAAAATTGTACCTTGTAAGGCATTTTGGTCTTCCAGATCGTTCTCCACGGCCACTCTATCTGTTGTGTATTTGTTCCTGTCAAGTCTTTGTAAGCCTGATCTGACAGTAAAAGTACCTCTGCTATGCACCTTCCATACCAAGCCGTCTTTCTCTGCAGTAAGATTGAAATTCTGAGGGTCTGAATTATGAAGATCTGCTACCATGGTCATTTCCCAGTCTGAGGTTCCTTCTAAGATGGAGATTCCAACCTTGTCCTGTCCGTAAATCTGCCACAATAGCATCCTGAAGTTGTCATAAGTTGTATAGCTCAGGGAACATCTGCATCAAAGACCATTGACCACACCATATATCCTTTCAGAAAGATACCCTCTCCCTATTTCCAACCTTACAACTTGTTCCTTTAGCAACAAGTTGCCATAGGTACCTAGTGGATATCCATACTATGCAATTATAAGGGGTGGTCACCTCTTCTGTCATCCATCTATCCTGCATGCCATATTTTGCTCTGATCACCTCTTTCCATAAAGCTTCTTCTGGGGGTGCAAACTTCCATAACCACTTCATTATCAAACTCTTGTTGTGTATGTTCAGTTCTTTGATGTTTAAACTCCCCCCCCCCCCCCCTTCTCTTGCTTTGAAGTAGTTGCTCTCACTTTACTAGGTGATATTTCTTCTTATCTTCACTTCTTTTCCATAAAAAGTTTCTCCTGATTGCATATAATCTCTCAGTCGCACTAGCTGGGGTAGGGAAGACTGGCATCATATATGAAGCAAGAGAGTCCAACACACTATTTACCAAGTGCCACCTAAGGATAAATATTGACTTTTCCAGCTTGCCAGCCTTTTTTTCACTTTTCTCCATCACACCACTCCATATGCCCTATGATTCGCTGTTAGCTCCTAAAGGCATACCCAGGTAAGTTGTTGGGAGTTCGCCCCCTCCCCCCCCCCCCCCCCCCCCCCCCCCCCCCCCCCCCCCCCACCCTCTTCTCCCCTTTTATCCTTTAATACAAAAAAACCACACT
>JAPFFP010000001.1:31619258-31634854 GCA_026153255.1 Solanum medicagineum
TTTCCCTTTTCTCCACCACCCCCCCCCCACTCCCCTCTTATTCCCTCTTGGCCCCCAAAGGCCACCCCCGGGAAGTTTTTGGGGGTTCCCCCCCCCCCCCCCCCCCCCCCCCAGCTTTTCTGCCAAATCCTCAATGTTTGGAACTCTATTTTAACTAGATAAATGACACTTCTATCCCAGTTCATATGCAAACCAGAAACAGCTTCAAAAATGTTGAAAATAATTCTGAGAATCAGCATTTGGTCCCCTGTGGCTCCACAAAACACTAGAGCATCATTTGTATATTGCAGATGTATTACCTCTAAGTTGTTTCTTGCTCCCTCTCCCACTTGGAAACCTCTGACCCGAACCTCCATGGCTAGGATAAAGAGGTGGGGGGCAGTGGATCCCCTTGCCTCAAATCTCTATAGCAAGACAAAAATCACCGTGTTAATACAATGTCTCATCCACCTGCACCACTTAGCACCAAAACTCATCCTCTGTAGCATGTTCATTAAGAAGTCCCAATTCAAATGATCATATGCTTTCTGCATATCCATTTTGCATAGAATCCCAGCTTGTTTTTCTTCTGTCTTGGGTCTGCACATGCATTTGCAACTAGCACTGCATGCATGATCTGTTTGTTCTAGATGAAATCCATTTGTTGCCTATTTACCTGCTCAGCCTTTCTACTAGGACCTTACCAATGATTTTATATACTCCCCCCACTAGACTTATAGGTTTAAAATCATTTACCTCTAGTGCTCCTGCATTTTTGGGGATTAATGCCACAAAAGTAGCATTTACGCTTCTTTCAAACGTCCCCTCCTCATGCAAAGATTGGACTGCTGCCACTACCTCCTTGCTGATGATGTTCCAGCAGTGGCTGAAAAAAGCCATTGTGAAAGGTTTGGTGCAGTGTGATAGGTCATATGAGTGGTAAAATAAAAACATTCTGAACTGTGTTGTTTTCTCACCAAAAATTACCGCTGTTTCTGGTTAATGATGTGTTATTTATTGTCACTAATGTGCAGAAGATGTACTTATTATTAGTTTGCTAAAACGAGCTGAGTAATCATGAATATGTGCCATTTGTCTTTCTGGGAACAATTATATACTGTGAGTGAACTGAAAGGTTGTTACAGTGAATTATCTTAACATCATGTAGGCTCTACTCAAGATGCTTCCTGATTACTATAAACATGTAAAGGAACATGAAAACACACTCATAACAAAAGTTTTTGGGGTGCACAGGATATCATTGAAACATGGAAAAAAGGTTAGTGGTCAGGCGTAAGTCCTGCTGTACTTTGCTGCTATGCATTTTCCTCATATCATTCAGGTCGAGTATTTACGTATTTTGTTCTCAGGTACGCTTTGTAGTCATGGGGAATATGTTTTGTACTGAACTGAGAATACATCGCCGGTACGATTTAAAAGGTTCTTCTCATGGGAGATTTACGAAGAAAGATCAGGCCGATGAGACGACTACATTAAAAGACCTCGATTTAACATATGAGTTTCATATGGACAAGTTATTACGTGAGGCACTTTTCAAGTAAGTCTTTGTTTGGTATTTCCCTGCAGTTTGGAGTTAAAAGTTCTGATTCATTGTAGTCTCCTCTGCGTGATGGTTGACGACTGAAGTTTTTTAAAGAAGGTTAGATGGAGCAATAATTTAAAACTACTGTAAACCAAAACTAATATGTCAAGGGTGGTGAACTTTTGATTATTTTTCACAAATTCTATATCAGTAGTTAAACTCCAGTTAGTTTGCAAAGCATAGTCCACCTGAGTCCAAGTTAAGGAGGAAGACTGTGGTAGATTCAGAGTTGGTGTAAAAATAGGTCAAATTATGATGAATCTTTTATAGTCTTGTTAATAACGATTTAGACCCTTTATGATGAATCTTTGATAGTCTTGTTAATAACAATTTAGGCCAGAATATCTAGCTTTATTTGGGATTGAGGCAGTAATTGGTTAAGTTGCTGTTTGATTGAGTTTTTATAGGTAAACCAAGAGTATGTGTTGTTCTCAAAAGACCAGTTCTATTATTAGTGCTGTAAAAGAAGAATGGGACATTTTTTGGTTCTCAGCAAGTGTCTTTTACATATGTACTTTATCTTTTTTAATCTCTTTTTCCCTCCCTTTTATGGCTATCATGAATGCCGTTGATAATTTATGCAGGACTATGTATTTATTTTCCTGATTAGTTCCTGTTTTGTTGGTTACAGAAAGCTAGTGCTTACAAGTTGTCCTTGGTTTACATATTTGTGTTGTTCCCCCAACTCCTTTTTTTGATCAACTAAAGCTCTCCTTTTTTTCTACTTGCAGACAATTATCTTTAGACTGCAGATTTTTGGAATCTCAGAACATTATAGACTATAGCCTTCTATTGGGATTACATTTTAGAGCTCCTGAGAATCTAATGTCTCTTTTAGAACCACCCGATTCTCTGCACAAAGTCGAAACTGATCCTGATCGAGTTGAAGGTAAAACCTATCTTACAAAATTTAGTTCTTGGTCTAATCTTCATTACGGTGTTACCTCAGCTGAACAATACAGCTGATTTTCTAGTGTATTTCTCTCTCTTTCTTGATGGTTAATAGCTATAATAAGAAAATAAGGTTAATACATTATAAGATCATCACAACACTGTCATTTCTGTAATCACCAAAATGGCTGTCTCTCTATGTTTCCTTTCCCCAATATCCTTTCTTGAGGACGGCTTCCACCATCTAACTCAACGAGCACGCATTAAGCTGCTGCAACTAGACTTCTGTTATGTTGTAAATGGACCTCTCACTTAAAATAGTTGTACTTCCAGCATTATTAGGAAGTTTCACTTATATGCTAAATTAGCAAAATGTCATCTGTCATGCTACTTAAACATCTGAACGTCCTTATTATAGATGAGCAATAACAACACAACAACATACTCGGTGTAATCCCATAAGTGGGGCCTAGGGAGGCTAGAGTGTATTCATACTTCACCCCTACCTTGTGAGGTAGTTATTATAGATGGTCGTACTCCCTATTTTTTGCCTTGAGGATCGACTTCATTAATTTTTTGTCTAGCATCAAAAATAATTCTTGTTTTCCCATGTAAGACAAATATTTTGGATCAACACTACCAAGCACTGAGAGATGGTGGTCAAAGAAGAAGTGCTCTTGATCTAAAGCTAGCATGTTTTCCGTAGTTGGTGACTTTGATGTATTAGAGATGTGCCGTTTGAAAATTAAAAAACCTCCTCTTATCGCTTTAATAGGCAGTTGTGCATTGTCATAAAAAGTGAGTCTACTTGTACCATTTGAGGAAACCAGAGCCGAAACCACAACTAGTTGTGTGAAAAAACAGAGTCGGTTGGTTTTTCATTTGTTGTAGAAACTTTCAAGTAGGACCACAAGACAATCTTGAGGACTCGAGAGGTGCAGGTTCCATAGGGAATGACACAAGTAGTCCTTTCCCTCACTTGATGTGGTAGTACAGATTGTCTGTAGGAGAAATTGTCTGGATTGACTATGATCCTGAACTTTTTCTGCCTTTTGATCTGCTGACAGCATGAAACTGTCATGACACCTTAGCTTCTCAATTTGAAGCGTACATGGTTGTGAACTGTACTTTTAGTGAGTTGGAATTGCCAAATGAATATGTTGGACTGTTCTTTATTTATTAGAAAAAAGGGTAGCACCCGGTTCACAAATCATACCGCATTCAAGCAGGGTCCTGGGAAGGGCTGCACCTCAACGGAAAAATGAATTAGCAAATATATATGACTATTCTAGTCTCCTTTATCTCATCTGGAAGGTGTGCAAATTAGCTGGAAACGAGCCAAGCAAACATTCCAGAATGTTCCGGATTTCGTCTATGCTAAACTTAAGATTTTTGATATTTCTCTTTCCAACAGGAATCTAGCTTTGTTCTCAAAGTTCAGTTTCTGTTTGCTGAGCACATGGAACTTTTTTCTAGGGACATTGATTGCTTCTCCTTTGATAACTTTTCTCTCCCGTCCTGTTTTACATTGTTTATGATTTTCTACCATGATTGTTTCCACAGGGCGAATCCGAAAGTTAACTCACTAAAAAAAAGTATCTACATCATTTTTAATTTGGTATAGTAATTGTCACTCGAAGGGAGCCTTGGAGTAACTGGTAAAGTTGTTGCCATGTGACCAAGAGGTCATGGGGACCCTGTACATAGCGGGAGCTTTATTGAACCGGACTGTCCTTTTTCAGTAATTGTCACTGGAGAAATAGATTTGTTTATTTGATTAGTAAGAGACCCTATGGATGGTCTAGGTCCTGAATTCCTGTTGCTCTAATATCATGCAATAGGAGGAACTGTTACCACAGGATGCCATGGCATATCCGGGATGCATTGTAAGGTGCTCATGTCTTGACTTGAGGTTTCTTGGCATGATTCGGTTGTTCTGTTGTGGCCGTCCAGCCTTGCACAGGATAGTAGCAGATTTCTTGTCTGGCACTATTATTTTCGACCTGAAATAGTGATTTTTGGAACTTCATCCTCTTCTGTAATGATTTTTCTTGGCCTCCCACTAGGTCCATGTTATGCCGCATCTTTCTTGAGCCTATTCCTCTTTTCTATTTGATCCTATTGGTCTTTTGGGACTACCCAATGAAAGGTATAAGCCTGTTTTGAATTGTCACTCCTCTATTTTCTGGGTCAGTTTCCTTTTATCCTCTTTTTTGTGCATGTATTCTGTACTCATTTATCTTGATAGGCTGGGGGATCGTGAACATGGTGATTAAATTTCTTCTGAAATCTTCGTTCTTATACTCATTGACATCTTTTTTCTAGTTACACTGATGCTTAGTGACTTCTTATTTCAATGCATTAAGGTGGGATCTCACAGGGGGAGCTCTCAATTCCACCAAGAGGCTTGATTTTAGTAACGCATGAACCTAGTTCTGTCAACGTTACACCAGGTCCTCATATAAGAGGAAGTACACTGAGAGCCATGTCTGTTGGTGACCAGGAAGTTGATCTTCTTTTGCCTGGTACTGGAAGGTAATCTCATCTGCTTCTTATCCTTTCGTTAGGTTTGACATGGATGCTTTGCCATCATCAGAGAGATGCTTACAAACATTTATTTCTATAAGCTTGCATTAATCTCTAGTCTTCTCAAAATTCAAAATTAGTGGACTGTCACAGACCATCTTACCAAAACATGATTTACAAGCGGATTTCTGAGAGGTGCTGGAATAGATAAACAAATGAGAGGAACCCAGACAGATCCCTTGTGAGAGAAGGTAGAGATAAGCTTTGAGATTCGTGAGAATCTGTAGTATGTTACTTGTCAAGAAATGGGAAAAATCAGAAATATGAGGAAGGAATAAAATCGACCATGAAAGTTTTTATCCGCAGGTGGTAGAAACAAAAAGACAAAGAAACGTATTGAAAGAGGTGGATAGATGATTGGAAGTAATACAGGACAACAGCAGGATATGGAATAATAAATAATACAACAAGCAAGAGCATGTCAAAATGTTGAAAGAAGGGAAAGAGAACATATTATTATCTCCGGGAGTCTAAATTAAAATCATGCAATAATCTCCGTCATGTTTGCTAGCTTATACTGTACAGAATTCCGACTTTCAAGGAAACCGTAGAAATGTTGGTATCACACCATGTTGCATTTATGATATTAAGATTTATCCTAATGATATGATCGATTAAAGGGATTATTGTGTGCTTAAAGAATGTGGCAAAACACTCCAGATTACATACCGAATGAAACGAAAGAAAGACAGGGAAGACGTGCATTTTCCTCTGCACGCATCTGTCAAATATTTTAATCTTTCTATGCAATGATCTTTGAATGTCAAACGTCTTACCAAAAATCCTTCACATTTTGGTGTGAGCGAGTGAAGAAAAACTACAAGCATGAAATGTTCTCATACAAAGTCATTATCATGCTATCCAGCAGAATTCACCAAATGCCTAAGCAGCTTCCAGTTTTTTTCAGGTTAAGGGTACAATTAGGTGTAAACATGCCAGCCCAAGCAAATCAGAAAGTCAAGCAAGAGGAATCAGCTTCAGTCCAAGTTGAACTCTTTGAGGTATATGATGTTGTTCTATATCTCGGAATAATTGACATACTGCAAGAGTACAACATGAAAAAGAAACTGGAGCACACCTACAAATCATTGCATTTTGATCCCATGTCGATCTCCGCAATTGAACCCAAGATTTATTCAAAACGTTTCCTCAGTTTCTTGGAGAAAGTGTTCCCCGCTGAACCATGAAGAGTCCTATAATTGTCTTGCAAATATTTGTTTGTTGTCCAGCTGAGAGGCTCTCCAGTTTTCTTGATTAGAGCTGGATGGAAAAAGAAAAAAAAAAGCCTTTTCATGATTCATTGAAGAGCAATTTCATCACGACTCGAGTGTTTCATTCTTAATGTACGTATAATTTATTTGTACAGTCGACTTAATACAGCAGTTTTGTAGCCGAAATGATCTCCAGTTTTAGTTTATCTTGAAGATTTTTGCTTTAAGCTTCTTGTTTCAAATCTTCCTGTTTCATCATATGGATGATGGATTCTTATTTACTCTAGTATTCACTCAATTCTAGTTCACATGGCAATATTTCTTTTTTTTTGTCCTCTCAGAATTGATACTCTTCAATATTAAATGTGGAAGTTCTTGATTCCAACATTAAAAAATGTAGTGTTTAGTGATATGCTCTTATAAAAATGTCTTGTCATGTTGAAAATTATGACTAAATTTCATATTTAGTCAGACATCATCATATAAAGATAAAATGAGGCTTGATAGTCGGTAAAATGAAGAAGATAATAGAAGGTACTAGACTTACTTTTTTGACTGGGAAAGGAGATTATATGGTAGGGATTGAGAGTTCAAATAGTCAATAAAATAAGCTATTCAGACTCCTCCGTACACTCGATATATAGATATGGAAAAAGAACATATCTTAACATCAAGTAACTAGTAAGGACAAGATAAATAACATAGGACCAAATGATGACAGGCATCAGACACCAGTTTTACTATATTGCATACTTACATTTTTCAATTTGCTTAATTAGTCTTCATATGATTGGACATGGAACAAATAAGATTTATTGACAACAGTAAGAATCATATGCTTTGCCTAAGAACCCTAGTTAACATATATGGCCATGTAAATTATTTATTTATGTGAATGATAAAAGCATGATGTTACGTTGTTTTTTGCAAAAACCTATGTGAAGTAGAGCGGAATCTTTTTTATGTTTTCAAAAACTCAAAAAAAGAGACAGACCTCTCCTTAAAATATACATTGTCATCTTCAATGCACTAATTCAATGCTTCCAAATCCAACAACCATATTTAGCATTAAAGTTAACACTGTTACTCATGTTTTTATCTCTTACACAAACACCTCCCACCCCCTACCCAATTCCTAATTTTCCCCCTTTTTTCCAAAAAAAAAAAAAAAACACTCCCTCCATTCACTTATAACATATCAAGAAAAACAATTATTTTCTTTCTATTTTACCTTCAACATCAGTTATTTTAATAGGTGTAAAATTCAAACTGAACAAGTAAAAATGAACGGAGGGAGTAATTATTTCGTTGATCTTCATCCTAGTAACATGACAAAAGGCTTAGAGATATTAAATGGTCATGCAATAAATAAGTAGAGCATTAAAGGTGATGGATCACTTCAGCATTTGGATTTTTGTATTTATTACTAATGCAACGCTCAGTCAATTCACAAACGCTCCTTTTCCCAACAATATCCAACACATACATTTCATGTTGACGTATATCTACGTGATTTCATGGTACATGTTAATTTCTCCGTCTCAAATTAATTAAATTTCTGAAGTTTTTTTCAATATTGAAAATATTTGAATTGTTTAAAATTCAAGATGGATGTTTAAATTTTTTTTCACATGTATCTTTTCATTTACTCCCTCTGTTCATTTTTACTTGACCCTTATACTATTTTGGGATGTCCAACAATACTTATCCACTTTATGAAATCAAGAGATAATTTTACACTTAGTTCCTAATTTACCCCTTATCATTAATTATAGTCATTTCCCCACTACATTTTTCAATACATAGTATTTATTATATTCGAAGGGTACTTTGGTAAAATTATCCCATCATTTACTACTTCTTAATCTATGTGCCAAGTCAACAAGGGCCAAATAAAGTTGAACAGAAGGAGTATTGAACTTTTATATTTTTTAGTAGATAAATTACACTATATATTTATGACTTCACAAGGGCAATAGTGGAAAGTGTTTATCTTTGAATATTTTTTAATATGTTTACATTATCTCATAAATTCAATTAAATTGAGAAGAAAAAAAAATAAATTACTCTCAAAAAATTTTCATACTATCAATATGTATAACTTAAATCTTTTTAACATATTATAAGGAGTAGCATGTTAGTTATCACATTGCCAAATTTAATAAGTGTACATGTATTAATGTATAGCTTGGGCTGGATTATTAAACAGAAGGATCATAATATTTCATGAGCATTTTTATTAAAGAAGTAGTAGTTATTTAATATAAGGATGTAATTGGAAACAATCAAGTACTCTTTCTTGTCTTCAATTTCTAAAGCGGCAATTATTTCAGGACATTATATTATTATTTTGTTAAAGTAACACTTATTTCAAACGAAGATTATATTTTTTCTGCTCAATAGATAATTATACTAAAATAGATATTTAGTACTCTTTCATCCCAAATTAGTTGAACATTTTAGTTTTGTTTCAATATTTAAAATAGTTGAATTGTAAAAAGTTCAAAATGCATATTTGAAACTTTTTTCATATTTGCCCTTTTATTTATTGAATTTTTCATACTATTCAGAAGGTAAATTATACTACATATTTATCACTTCACAAAGGATAATAATGAAAAATATGGTTTAAATTTTGTCTTTGAATATTTTTCTTAATATGTGTGAATTGCCTCAAATTTAATTAAAATGGGACGGAGGGAGTAATACTTGTTCACCTTATGAAATCAAGAGACAATTTTACATTTTAATTCTTAACTTACCCTCATCATTAGTTATAATTATTTATCTATTACATTTTTCAAGATATTGATCCGGATAAAACCCTTTTTAAACAGCTAGTACGTAGAATTTAAACTTACTCTCACATATCGCCAATCTAATCTCATATGTGGAAGTTGGTAAAACTGTTGCCATGTGACCAGGAGGTCACGGGTTTTAGCCTTGGAAACAATCTCTGTCAGAAATGAAAGGCAAGATTGCGTACAATAGACTCTTGTGGTCGGGTTTACCCTAAAATCTGCGCATAGTGAAAATTTTAATGTATCGAATTTGTCTTTTTTTTTTTAATCTAATATGTAGAAGATCTTAACCTTATAGGTCACTTGCTTTGGTTAAAGAAAAAATTCCCTCTGGTAGTGTATTAAACTTAAATTTATTAATTACCAAAAATATAAATTGTTAACTAATACTAATGAATTTTTATTATAAGAAATTACTTATTGTTGCGTCATAAGTGACCTGGTTGAATAAAATTCTTTTTACACTAACATTAAATAGATGTTGCCATTTTTATTGGACTTGAATATATATACTCACCTCCATCTCGATCCATTTGTTTAGTTTGACTTGACACAATTTAAAAAATTATAGCAGCTTTTTGAATTTTAAAATCTTAAACTAATACTAAGTGATGTGGAGGATGTATTGAAGTATACCTTAATCTTATACTCTTAAACATGTCACGTGTAACTTAGAACTAAAAAGTTGCTAAAACGGAAAGAAAAAAACATTCTTTTTGAAATAGATTACAAGAAAAGTAAGACAAACAAGTTAAATGGTGTCTTGATCTTTGTGACTCAGTTATAATTACACCATATAATTTTTTGCAATTCACAGTCTCCCCCTATGAATTATAAAATGTAATTAAACACAATTACCTGCTGATCAAGTAATTACCTGACCAACCAAACAAGTCAGACAATACAATTACACACAATTACACCAAATCCAATTATCAGGGTGACTTTCCAAACAAGCCCCTTGTGTAATATGCAGTATACTTTAATCTTATGCTCTCAAACATGTCACGTGTAAACTTAGAACTAAAAAGAAAAAAAAATATTCTTTTTGAAATAAATTACAAGAAAAATAAGACAAACAAGTTGAATGATACTCCATCCTGTTCTTTGTGACACAATTGAAATTTCTATCAACTAAGTTTTCTTTGATTGGAATTTATTTATCTTTTAAATATATATTTCAAATTATTAAACATTGTGATTTATAATATTTTTTTTCATATAGCTTTCAAATATATCAATATTATTTCATAAAACCTAAAATTTATATGTCTAAATTTACGATCAAAATAAAAAAATTTAAATTTCAAAATTCTAACTACCCCACTTAATTAAATATTGATAGAGAGTAGTATTTCAAATCACACTAAGCAAATCAAGGAGCATATATTTTTTTTGTTTTGTTTTGTCCAGCTCTTTCTTTTTGTTTATCAATGAGTTTTTTTTTTTTAATAAAAAAAAATGAGTATACATGTCAGAGGAGGAAAAGATATTGATTTAATTAATTTCCAATGACGTTTAAACTTTTTCTGGTGAAAATGGTAGGGGCAACAGAGTATAGGGGTTAGCTAGTAGCTATATTATATAGGGATGTTTTATTTTTGTTCAAACAAACTTTACATAAAAACCTAAACTGTGAAAACACGAATTTAGCATTTCTCCATATTTTTTTACTTTAAGTGAAGCCATTCACTAATTATATTATTTGTCGCTATTTCACTTATCGAAGTTAAATTATATAAATTTTATTTGAAACTTTTTCTATATTTGCCCTTGTATTAATTGAACTCTTATATTTTTCAGGAAATAAATTACAATATACATTTATGATTTTACAAAGGGCAATAGTTAAAAGTATGGTGTAAAATTTGTCTTTGAATGTTTTTCTTAATATGTATGCATTACCTCACAAATTCAGTTAATATAAGACAGACAGAGTATATTTTTCATCATATTAACGTGACAAAGATTGTAACTTGTAGCATTTCTCGTATAGTTTTCAATCACTAAATTTTACCTTTGACCTCAAAAAATGAAACAAGAAAGTATACCAATAAAAGTCTACTCAAAAAAATTTCCATACTAATACATTATCAACTACTCCTTACCAACATGTTAAATCAACTTATCCCTTTCTCATAGGGTTGATTCAAACTAATTAATAATTTGTATAAATTCAGACATAGAAATTTTATTTTATTTTTTTTGCAACTAAAAAAAATACACAAAATAATTAATCATTCAAAATATTTGAAAAAGTTATGATAAAAAAAACATTATTTTAACATCAAAGTAATAACAAAATGAAAATGAGATAATACTAAACTATACTCACAATTAATTAGGCTTCAATCTTAAACAAGTTAAGGTAAAATTAAGTCAATTAATGAGCCATGTTATACAACATAAATAAAACTAAAAATAAACAACACCACTATTATAGTAGAGCAAGATTTACATTTCTCACAGTAATATATAACAAGAGTAAATTACAAAAAAGGAAATTTGAATATTTACAGTCACCAATTAAGGCTGATTCATAAAAAGGCCTAATTAATTAATCTCTAAACATTTTTCCACCATAATTTTAATTAACCAGCAAATACACTTGATGTACATATCTTTGTATCTGATCCTCCCTGGAAAATAAACAGCACCTTCTCCAAAATTAAGATCAGTGACTTAATTTCATGGTGATAAAAATTAAATCTGGTTAAAAAAAAACCATTAACAATAATTACAAGGACAAGGGTATATAATTTTAATTTCTGGGAAGGAAACCCTAGCTTGGTACCATCTGCAAAAAAAAAAAAAAAACATAATCTAGACAACAACCCCATAAACAAGATTAATTTTAGGTAAATAAACATACAAAAACCATAATTTTTTTGAAAAATAAAAAAAGAATCAAGACAACAAATTAAAAAGGATTACATGTCTATATATCTATCTGTATAGGTGAAAAATTACAAGTGTTTTTATTTAGTAGAATCTTGTTTGAGAGGAATGAAGCCTGGTCCGACGCCTTCACTCTCTTTGCGTATAATTTATTCATCGTCAAGATTAATCTATCTTGATGAAGAATAAATAAACAAACACAAGAAAGTAATTGTGTCGAGCCAGACAACATTCCCCTCAAACTCACCACACATAGAGATATATATATTTGTTCTTCATCACCTATCATTAAACCCTAACCCTATTTTTGAGCCTTTGAGAGGCTTTGAGAAAGAAAGAGAAAGAGATGATGATTAGGTACTCAAAAACCCTACTCAGAAGAAACCCAAGTCATGCTAATTTATAGGGGGAAATACACCCATAGGACACCTCACTTTTCTTTTTTTCTTTTTTAAAAAAAAGTAAGTATTTAATATATATAGATTTTATTGCTACTCTTGTTGGTTGTTCGTGTTTGTAACGCTCCTAACTAGCTATTAATCAAGGAAAGTAAATAATTATTCCCATCTGTCCATTTTAATTGTAGTGTTTACTCAAGATTAAAAAATAATTATTATTTTAAAAATTTTAAATATAATTAATTGTTTATTGTTATTTTTACTTTTTATTCAATGCTAGTCTTGTTGTACGCGCTCTTTGTGCGTGATCACAACAAGAAAAAAAATTTAATTTAATTATGAACTTACTAAAAAAGTATATTTGATAAAATATTTATTTATAAAGATCATATATATATAAAGATTCTGTCATTAATTAGAACCAATGGTAAATTAGAATTCTTCTTAGCGTGACAACATATATTTTTTTAGAAGTCTTTTCACAGCTAGAAGTCCTTATTTTATCACTTCTTACCATATAGTTTAAAAGTCAATATTATAAATATAATTAAATAGTAATTTAAATAGAAATGGTGAAAAAGATGATTTTGTTTAAAGATGACTCTTTTAATGAATGAAAAATGTTCAAATAAAGATGATTTTGTTTAAAGATGACTCTTTTAATGAATGAAAAATGTTCAAACAATATTTCTAATTCAATATAAGAGATAAATTAATATTTTGATATGTAAAAAGAACATGATAAATAAAATAAATCAGGCAGAGTATTTTCTCTGTCCATTTTTACTTATCCACTGTATTAAACGTAGATCTCTAATGATACTTGTTCACTTTATAAAATCAAGAGACCTTCTCATTAATTATAATCATTTTTATATTACATTTTTCAAGGTATTATATTTAATTGATGATTATGTAAAATTATCCCAATAATATACTATTTTTTGATCACTATATCAAGTCGATCGTAAATAATTATTGTTGAACGGAGGGAGTGTATAGGTAGGTGGGTGGTGGCTCCATTTAATTCCTTTGACACCCTATTTTGTAGAAAGCTATGGCATCTTTTTTTTGGCTCTATTTTTTGTATGCTTGTATAACCCTTTACCCCACCACATTTATTTTATCTTTTATCTTTTGTCACATGAACACTGGAAATAATAAAAAGTTTAGTAAGGTAGCAATATAATAAAGTTGGTAAAATTCAAACTTGTAATAGTCGGAGACGGATTAAGAAATTTTAAACACATGAATACATTATTAAAATAGGCAAAAGAAAAAAAAATTAAATGGGAATTAATCTCTATTTTTGAATAAATAACTTGACTTTCAATCAATTAAGTGTGTTATTCTATTTTTTTTAGAGGGGATGTCAATAAATAATAGTGGATCAAATCATTGCAATTTCACTTCTTTCATCTTGTCAGGAGCCATGCACATCTACCTTCTCCTGAAGGTCTCATTCCTAATCTTATCACTCTTGGTATGTCCACATATCTATTTCAACATCTTCATCTCCGCGACCTACATCTTCTAAATATGTGAGTTTTTAATTGGTTAGAACTCCACCCCATATAGTAAAGACAATCTAACCACCATTCTGTAAAATTTGTCTTTAAATCTAGGTGGTATCTTTTTATCACACAATACTCCAGAGGCAAGCCACTATTTCATCTATGCTGTCCCACTATAATGTGTGACATCATCATCGATATCGCTACTACTCTAGATAATGGACCCAAGATACTTAAAGTTTTCTCTCTTTAGAATAGGTTGAGTGTCAAGCATCACTTCAATATCTGCTTCATCTCTCGCAACATTGAATTTGCACTCCAAATATTCAATTTGGTCTTGCTCAGTTTGAACCCTTTGGATTCCGAAGTGTATCTCCAAACCTTCAATCTATTATTAACTTTAGCCCGGGTCTCATCAATCTGTACGACAAATAATATTAGATCAATCTAAAAACATATGTTTATAAATACTTAATATAACATAGAGATTACAGGTTCATTTATGTTTTGTTGTAAACATTTATGCATCTCTTTTTTCAAATTTAATCTTCTCTCCTGCTCCATTTAACTGTTCTGTGAATATGTGCATAAGTCATGACATTGTCATCTTCTGAAATGTAGGCAGATTCTTAAAGATACTTTATCCATCCAATTAATATGTTGATGTTTGATTACACATGTGTTTTTTCTGTAAAAAAAAAGTTTTTAAAATTTGTATGCTAAAATAAATCAAAAATAAATCATCTTTTTAAGTACAACAACAACAATAATATACCCAATGAAATCACACAATTAGGGTCCGAAGAGGATAAAATATATGCAAACATTACCACTACCACAAAGATAAAAAGAATGTTTTCGAAAAATCTTCGTCTCAAAAATTATCTTATTAAGAGAGAACAGTAAATTACATGGATAACATATATTATCTGCTTGATTATTTCTCTAAAAGTAGAACTCATACATAATAGTGCCTAATATTAAGATGTAGTTTCCATAATTAAGTTCTTAATAAGTCAAAGTAACCTCTAGTGATATTCAAAAAACTCTTAATAACAGTGTCAATATTTTTTAGTTGCTATAGATAGAAAGAGAATACATAATATAACGTAACATGAAAGATTAATTATATTCTACAAATAAAATGATTGTTATAGCTAGTGAAATGTTATCACAAAAAATGACTATTATAGATAAATCTGCATGTACTCGTCGTGATTCGTTGAATATGGTAAAAAAAAAAAAACTCTCATTAACCTTATAGAATATATATACAACAAATTAAAGCTAGAACAAAAATCCTTTTTATATTTTTTATCCCTATCGGAGAAGAACTCATAATCTATTTGAGTCATAAATACACTAAAGTGACACAAATAAGTCATGAATCTAGAAGGTAAACTATTTATAGTTCATACAATTTTTCAGATGGAGCTGTTAAGTAACGTCAGATTTTGCTGTAAAGTGTAAAAAAAACTTACACTTTATAAAGTGTACTAAAAAATTCTTCGATAAACTCAGAACCTATTTGAGCCATAAATACACTAAAATTATACCTGATGGAAATATTATTCATTATGGTTGATTATTTATTGTAACTCAAACTCAGAAATTTTTTTTTCTTTGTAACTCGAACTCAAACATGTTGATTCTTGCCTAAAAACAAGTTGGATTACAAAGGGAAAACACATGTTAATTTGTTAGTCAACAAATTA
>JAPFFP010000001.1:31638500-31654350 GCA_026153255.1 Solanum medicagineum
AACTTGTTCAAATTGATATCATTGAAGAATTTAATCTTTTTGGTATCCCAACTTCTAGTTTTGTTATTTATTTTGGGACTGTATATACTGGATGATTAGTACTTTTTTGAATACTATTTTACTAATTCGTAGTTTTTAAGAAATTGAAAAACAATTTAGCATGTAAAAGTAGCTTCATTATTCATATTCATCAACTTCTTCTATGGTTAGGAAAGGAGAATTATCTTTCTACACGTAATTTTGTAAGAAAAGGTTGGTTATCAAACCATTCAAAAAAAACCGCACCAACCCGAAAAAAACCAAAAAAATCCGAGGTTGAAAGAATCGAATTTATTGGTTTGGTTTGGTCTATATATTAAAAAATCCAACATAAATGATTTGATTTGATATTTAAAAAATCCGAACCAACCCGATCCATGTACACCCCTAGTAACAATATTGAGATAGTTTGGTGAAGATTAGAGTCGATTTTCATTAGAATTTCATTCATTAGAATTTCATATTAAAAATTAAACAGAATGATGAACAATAAGTTTACGTATATTGTATATTGGGTACAATATTAATGTACGTTCTGTGTCCTAATTGACATACATACAACATACAAAAGATATACGAACGACATACAAATATATACAACATAATTGTATGCTTTTCTATGTCAATTATATGTTTTCAGCAGATTGTAAGAATTTGTAGTTGCTTTTTCTAAAACAGGTTATTCTGCTAAAACAAATAATATCACCCCCTAAGCAAACATTTACGCATTTGTGTTGCAACAACATAACCATGTAGCTGGTTAGATACTGAACAAACGCCGCCAACAAGCCAAGTTGATAACTACATCTTGCTAGTAGTGTGGCCCTTAAATTACATCAGTAGGAAACAGTACATTCATTAGCCAACGACGACGAAGGAAATATACTTCAGATTACAGAAATAATGGAGGACCATAATGAGAAGGAAGTATCCAACAAAACTTGGTTTTTCCAACCTCTAATGAAAAACCAATTGCCTTTAATGATCAACAAGATCACAACCATGATAATAAGGACAAGCAAAATCATTAGTCATTTCAAACCCAATGCAAATGACAACTTAGGCCTGGATTTGTTCTTGCCCAACAATTTCATTTGTTTGGCACGCTCTTCTTCCTCTTGTTGTTTTTTCCTTCGCAAAGCCTCTTCTTTCTGTCTTTGGAGCTCTTCTAGTTCTCTATAACGCTGTTCTTCCTTCATTTGCTGCTCCAAAGCTTCTCTTCTCTGAGCTTCTTCCACCTTTCGCCTCTTCTCTTCAAGCATTCTTTCCAACTCCTCTTTCTCTTTTCGAGCTTGTTCCTACATGAACAATAAAAACAACAGTCCCTTTTCACTGTCAACACGAATTAAATACCAATGAAGAATGTCACGGCCAAGCAGGGCCAGTACAAGTTCAAGAAAACTAAAACCATGATTATGCCAAAACAATTAGGTCAAATCATGAGATCACCAGCCTTCCCCAGCCCCAGCCCTCTCTTTGTAGCGTTCCGTGGTGTTTTAATTGATCCTTTTGTAATGGGATTATTAGTAGACTAACAATTATAGCAGGCTCATGATAGATGGATGAAGAGCCATCACAAAAAAGTGCACTACTTTCTTTTATGACAGGATGTACATCTACACACCATCTCGGAAGCACAAACATTGCAACAGAAACTATAGACTCAGTGAAAATGAAATTTATTCTGCGGGAGTACAAAACATGCTAACTGCTAATATAGAAAAAAAGACCAAGACTGGGGGTAACCAGATATTATTAAAGCAAAAATAACTTGCCTCCTTTTGTTTTGACTCAATAAGAGCAGTTTCCTTCTCTTTTTCAAGTTGAGCGGCAACTTCAATGACAAGTTTCTTTCTACCTTCTTCTAACCGCTTCTGAATTTCAAGCTTGATCTCTTCCTTGTTCAAGCTTTCATCAACTTTTCTCTTAATAGCATCTTCAACTCTTTTTGCAGTTTCTTCTTCTATTAATTTCAGTTCTGCTTCCTCTTGACGCCTGAGAGAAAAGGAGTAAAAATTAGAGACGGGATAAACACTGATGCAGAGAGCAGACTCCTTTTATTTTTATTTACTTCTTTATTTATTTATTTATTTTGCGAATGAGAGCAGAATCCTTTTATGTTCCCCAAATTCATAAAATAAAGGAAGAACTAACTTGCGAAGTATTGCCCTTTTTCCTCCTTAGCATATAACTAAAGGAACAGACTGACCTCCATGTTGACATATGCACTAAATATACATGTTAATGCTTTATAGCATACCTCTACCTGAATTCTGTCCAAACAAATGAGAACCAAAACTGGTGAACAGTAGATAAACGACGCACCCAAATGATCATCAAAATTAATAAGTGGAATATAGCAGTAACTTCCTTCAAATTAGCCTGTGGAGAAGAATGTCAAATAACCTGTAGCAATTTTTCAAGCTAATCACCAAAATACTTGAAGCTTCAAGACAAAAGTAGAACTGTAAACAGAAAAGTTTCTACTTCTCAAATAGATGACCAAAATTGCCAACAAGCCTGAGACCAATGCTTAAATCACAAGATATTGTTCAAGATTCAGATTAGAGCATAACAGGAGTACAGAACTAGTTCCCAGACAACTTTGAATTGACAACACGTTTGAAGCAAATAGCTACAAACCATCATCCATCCACACTAAATAATGGCCAAGCTAAATATTGTGAAAATGTTCCTTATTACCGAGTACGTTCATGATTATACCTGTCCTATTTAACTTTTGTGAGCTGGGTATGGATATATCATGTTTTAGAAAATACATGTAACATTGTCCTTGCAGTTACCAATCTGTTGATGCAACGGAGGACAGCTAAGACAATTGATGGGCAGCACAGCAGGATAAAAAAACAAAGATCATGTCAAGGTTTCTTTCTCTCTTTAGGATAACCAAATAAAGATTGTGTCAAGGTTTCCTCTATCTTTCTTTATCAGTCTTAAATAATTTAGCAAAAGTTGAACCAATTAAAAGGCACAACTTATTACATGCAGAACTCTTGCTGTATGTATGTTTTGCTACTTGGTGATCCAGCTGCGTTCTTTGTAATATACTGTCTTATAACATGTAATACGGCAGCTTGTGATCCACTTTCAACATACACAGATTCAACTCCATCAACCCTATAGCCATATACTATGAAGAGAAATAAAAAGGCAAGAAGAAAGTGCAATAGAACCAAGATCATTAGGCATAGCTAGAGAGCTCAGGCAAAGCAGTTAAGTTTATATCTTTGTTTTTGGGGGCATTGATCATGAAATTCTTCTACTCCTGGAGGAACATTACTGCCTTTATGTTGAATTAGAAGGATAGGAAGGTTAAATAAAAATGTAAGCCTAACAAGCTTCACAATATCTTGCTACATTAAACAGTAGATACACATATTACACAACAACAATTCAAGTTGACCACATTCTATAAATATCTACCACTCAACACTCACAGACAAGGTTTATTTTAATTTTAGAAACGAGCTTTCATAAACAATAAAAATCCTCTCATTTGTAGGCAGTGGAGTAAAGCACCACAATTTCCACCATCCAATCCTACATCTACCTCATCATCAGGCTTATAACAAAAATCTTTCACTTAAGGAACAGACATTCTGTTCTGTAATCTCCAAAGATCAGTCCATTAGAATTAATCAGTAAAAAACCCTGCAGTGTCCTCAGTGTAAGCATTTCAAAACGAAATTCCCACTTATCCACAATTGATTTCAGGAAAACAGTACAGAAACTAGAGGTGCATGCTTAAAAGTTAGAAAGAGTGAAAAAAAGAAGTGTTAATTCTATAGGTGGATACTCAAAACAATGGCATAGATTGCTCTAAGATGAGGAAGAGATGGAAACGAAAAGACAGAAATAGCTTCAGAAAAGGAGAAGCTTTACAAATGCAGCACTACCTTTTCTTCTCCTCTTCATCAAGTCTATTGTTTTCACTGATACCCTTTTGCTCTTTCAATCCGATGCTCGAACCAGGTGATTTACCAATGGGAGTCAATGAGGTACTCCTACTTCTTTGTCTCCTATGGTTCCTTGGAGAACGACTCTTGTGACGTCTGGTGGCTGGAGAACGGCTTTTGCGGCGCCTTGGTGACAGTGAACGACTTCGTTTTCTGTATAACAATGATTAACATTTGAGCAACAACATATATTGGCAATAAATAACATAAAAATCCTCAGACATACTAACCAGTCCTTCAAATCAATTAGATACTAAAGCATGTACAGTTACCTCATGAATTGCAAAGAATAAACTCGAGCTCCGTCTTTTATCATAGGAACAGCTAAAATCACAATCGGGCAACCAATGGACACTCACCGGCAACCATGACCTGCTTGCTTCCCATGAAGGGAAGCAATTACTTCTTTTAATTCCTCACTGAAGAACATACTTTGCACCGGGTATTACATTTAGTTTTCTATTATTAACTCTAATCATTAGGATCATGCATATCTTCAGAATTGCAGTCTGACCGAGGACTAATATTTGCAGCTGAACAGGGCAAGAACCATCTTACAATAAAACATTTACACCGAGAACCACAAAATTTTAACTATGGTGATCACAGGTATTGAGAACTCTTAGTAGCAGCAACAAGTAGATAAGTTGATTTTGTAGAAATCCACTAACACATATAATAGAAGGCTAGTGGATTTTGATGAGCAAACACCAATCTGAACAAAATGAAGTCAATAGTGGCAGCAGAAGCACGAAACACATCTGCACCCCCTATCTCCCCGCTTGAGAACAGAGCTAGATATCCAATGAAGGAAACTGAATAAATGAAATGAAAATTGAGGCATTTTGTCAAAAGAAGGGTTAAGGTTCTGAAACTTATTTATCACCCGGCGGTAGGTGGACAACTTAGTGCTACACAAATGCACCAGTCACTAGAAATTAAAATACAATAAAAAATGAACAATCCCACCACATCTTAGACCAATGTTGTCACTACAAAATCCTAAAATCCTTTTTGAGCAAGGCAGCAAGTCCATCCAATAAACGGTAGATAAAAACCAATAGTTTTCAAGAATCAAACACGTACACATTGCCTGAACAAACTGTAAGTGAATCAGCAAACACATGTGAGCTTTATTAGAATAAAAAACAACAAATCCTTGTACATAAAACATACAAATCAGAGACATTAACATAAGGATAAAATCCATAAATCAATTTAAGCAAATTGGTATCACCTGCTATACCCATAAGGGGATCGGCTTCTATCTCTTCTGCTTCTGCGGCTATGTCTGCGCACCACAGGCGAGGGTGACCGTGAATATCTCCTCTTATATGCCGGCGACCTTGATCTAGACCTCGAAATATCCCTATCCCTACCTCTACCCATCTCTTCCTCAACCAATTATACTGAAAACCCCACAAATTCACCTGCAATAAGAAGAATCAGAACCCACCTAAACAATTCCTAGAGCATGTTGTAACATTATACCAACAAAAATACAAAGAACAAGCTTCACAAACCACACCCCCACAACAATTCCAAAAAAAAGAATCTAACTTTAGACCAAAAAACGAAATAATATTAACAAGAATCAAAACCCCACCTGCCCGAAACAGATTCAAACACATGTATAACCTTTAGACCAAACGAAAAGAAAACACTAAAGTATCAAACTCAATACACTAAAACAAGAATCAATTGAAAAGGGCGTACAGAGATATTCCGGTAAAGTGAAAGGCGAAAATTACCCGTTATAGCAAAAAAAGGATGGATCTTTCCCCGGGCATAACAAGTAAACAAACCCTAAAATAGAGAGATTTTCTGGGTCTATTCTTTTCTTTCTTCTTTTGGGGATTTTTTTCCTCTGATTGAAATACCAAATAGGTCTTTGTTCAGTTTTCTTGTACAAAGCAAATACACAGGAAAAAGGAAGAGAGAGAGATGAATAAGGTCACTTGCAAGAAAAAGAAAAAAAATTGAACTACTTTTAACACATATGAATTATAATGGGAAAATAATCACCAAAAACTGGCTCAAAGCAGAGAGGATTGTCCAAAGAGCAAATTGCATCGAGAGATACTAAATTTAAAAAATTACAAAAAAAAAAGATAGTTTGTATCGTATAAACATGTATAGTTAATGTATATTTGTGTATCATAATATATATTTAATGTATAACTCATGTATAAGCAATATATGTTATACTTTATATAATAGTGTGTACTTTCTATAACTTTTGACAAATTATATTGTATAGTCATGTATAGTCTCGCTCATTTTGATCTATTTTTTTATGTAAAATAAAAAATGAGCTACGTTTTTTTGTGAACTTTTCACTTTTTGTATATATGTAATTTTCCCTTGTCCAAATCGAGTCAAATTATCTTCATTCTTTTTTTTCATTTTTCATTAGACATTAGACTCTTCTTGGATTTTGGTGTATGGACAATCTAATATGAGATTAAGCATTGATGTATAATACTAGAAAGGGCATTGTTGGTATCGTAAAGAGGAAATTGATATGGCATATAACTCCATCTCTAAAGAAAATATTAATTAGGAGAGTGTTTTATCTTTTTTCTTAGTCCTTTTTTATGTTTTAAAATATTGGTTATGGATATTTATTTCACTTATGTATCATAATTTGAGTGTTTATAGTTTTAATCTACTTAACACCTATAAATTATTAGAAAAATACAAATCTATATAAATAGATTATTCATCACTTTTTCATCCAAAATATGATTTTTTAACAACGCACTTTCCATACATGACTAAATATCTAGTGGGGGCGAGGCGGGGCAAGGGGTAGAGGCAGTTTGTAATATGAAAAGGACCTTAAACCTAATTCAATCCTTGACACAATATCATTAGAAAGAAATTTTGATTGTTTTACTCTTATTTATGTCTTGAGATATAATCTCTCTTTCTTGATTATCTACTCTATTTATATATCATTTCCTCGTGCATTAATTTCCGATACTACACAAAAGTGTGATCAGAAAAATCATCTAGAAATTTTTATAGGCTAAATAGTTATCCCATCTAGTATTTTTTTGCTTTTGGAGCGGATAAATATGAGTTAAGGATCTTCCAAAAATAGTCTATCTATCACTATGATATAGTGATAACATCTGCTTACATTTTATGTTGTTGTAAATGCTGATCCCATCAATTTGGGCCAAACTCATGAACTGGTAGGGGAAAAAAATTTTCTTGGGTCTTCC
The DNA here is from genome assembly GCA_026153255.1 of Solanum medicagineum. Taxonomy (NCBI): domain Eukaryota; kingdom Viridiplantae; phylum Streptophyta; class Magnoliopsida; order Solanales; family Solanaceae; genus Solanum; species Solanum medicagineum. The sequence goes on from JAPFFP010000001.1 coordinate 31,645,747, forward strand.
AAGTTTTGATGAGTAAAATTATTACTGCAGATTGTATTCAATAAGACAATCCAGTATATGCAAAATGATCCTAACACCATCATTATAAGAAAAATGTATTACCATTCTTCCCCTTTGGCACCTGCACCACACACAAAGCTCTCTTTGGCTGGTGTCTTTAAGCGTTGATGGTTCCAACTTCCACATGTGAAATGAATCATCAAGATTTCTTTCTATTACACCAGCCAAACATATCCGGTGTAATCAAACAAGTGAGACATAACAAGGGTGGAGTATAGTAGCCTTACCCCGGGCTTGTGTAGGTAGAGACCAAGTTTAGTATATCAGTTCAGAAGGAAAAAAATGTTGACGGTTAATTTAACAGGGTAGCAAAGATGTTTACAAATACAAAACATCCAGAGGAAACTCTTTGAACAGGCACAATCTTAGAAAAACAATAAAATTATACACTGGCAAAGATAACACATCAAAGATCCCTTAGATCCTAGAAGTACAGATGTCTTGAATCACACTCTCTGACATCCAAAAGTTTCAATTGTACATGGCCAAACATCCATGCCAGTTCACAGGAATGCATCCTTCTCAAGCAACTTTAGGACGTCCTGCTGGTTGTTCAGTTTGGCAACATCAATTGGCGTCTTTCCGTCCAAGTTTTGAAGAGTTCTGCACAAATTAATTTTAAAAAAAAAGGTTTCACTTCATCTTGCATGAGTTAAAGCTCATATTGTTTCATCAAATCTAGCAGACTGGATGAGAAAATAAAGCATAATGGGACATGTGGAGCAAAATGGTATCAGCAGGATCGTAGAGAAGCAAAACATACACAGCAGCTCCATTCTCCAGCAGCAGTGCTACACACTCCTTCCTACCATATCCAGCAGCATAGTGAAGAGCAGTATTCTTGTTCTTGTCCAATGCGTCAACCTTTGCCCCAGCTTCAAGAAGGATCTGAGCACACTTAACCTGGAATAATTAAAAAAAGAAAAACTTTAACTCTGGAAGAAATTTTATGAAATATTGGGGCTTATTTCAATAGTTATATACTCTCAAATAACACATGCAATCAACCTTAAACTACTATCTCGACAATGTGGAAATTTCCTTAAATGTGGATTTTTTAGTTCTTTCACTTTTTTTCTGTCTGATTGATAAATGCTGGTTACATGATACAGTTATCGTGCCTCCTCACCCCAACCCAGAAAAGTATATACTGCTTTTTTAACAAGGTAAGAGTGAATCTGAAAAAGTATATAATGCTTTCAGAAAGAGGATTATTAAAACAGTTATATGAGGAAAAGAAACAATATATCATAACTCTACACAAAACACACGCAATCAAGTGTGGCTACACACCACTACAGCTAAAACTTCTAAAATTGGCAAAACTGCTGCTGTTCAGACTAAATTGCTAAGGCTAAACAAGCCGAAAAGAAACTATGCCATCAAAGTGATAAGGTAAGTATGAGGATTAGATTTCATCAGGGAATATGGACGTTTTCGGAATAATAAAAATGGTCAGAATTAAATGAAAAAGTAAAACATACAAGAGTTCCAAATTACACAAATTCTGAGGAGAAGTAATTAGTGCTTTCAGAAAGAATTAATTTCCCTGAAAGGAAGCTTCGGAACTTTGATAGATCCATAAGAAAGCCAAAAAGGATCATGCAGAAAGTTGGAAAATTTTAAGTGGCTAACTGAATCATATGTATACATGAATATACTGAAGGTCCTACATGAAGATCATATTGATCAACTTCTTACCTCGCCGTATCCACAAGCAAAATGCAATGCTGTCCTTCCTTCTGAATCTTCTTCATCTTTGTCAGAACCCGCAGCTAGTGCAGCCTTCAAGGCCTAACATCCAATTAAAGCAATTACGTGTTTAGATGGACAATACTCTAAGCCTCTAATGTGATCATAGGTATAACTCAATCTTAGGGAAAAGGAAAACATAGGCATATTGACACAAAACTTCCTGCTGATATGAGAAAAAATGAACACGATTGTTCATAACAAAAGCAAAGAGAAAAATAAAAACATGTGCTATTCGCCAAAGTGTAGTAATAATGTTCCCGTCAAAGGGACTATAAGGAACACATCTTGCATGCACAGAGTTGACAGCAGGGTAATTTCAGACAAAGGGAAGGAACTTTGAACGAGTAAAAGGCTTCTGAATAAAATTGCAAAATGGAACAACCACATCCCTACTTTAGGCCCCAACTGCAAAAGGAAGTTGAATTTAAAAAGCACCTCTGCATCACCAACACTAGCACACTGATGAACAACAGATTCATCTTCATTTGCCTCTTCTGTTTCATCTGCCCCAGGTATTTCGGAAGAGGTAGCACCCTCTCCTCCAGCAGCAAAACCCATTGCTTCACCAATTTTCTTCAAAACATCTTGATCGTTCCAATACCTGAAAAAAGAAAGGAAAAAATAAACCATTACAGCTGTATTACACCAAACAGAAAAGGCAAAACACACCCAGGAAAAGAAAAAGCTATCAATAGTAATGATCAAGGACCGATGTACAGAACATAAAATTCAGTAGAAGTGACTATAGTGCCCATAATATGTTATGAGTACAGTAAAATTGCAAATAAAAAAATTCCTATAGTGCACAAAGTAAAATGCTACGGGTGCTGTAAAACCAAATTGTTATAAAAGCATAGGATGGAACAGAAAAACCCATACAATAATTTGAGATATTCACACTAGGAGGGCCGCCAGGAGATGCTAAAATAAACTGATGGAACCAATATAAACTGTTGTATGCTCAGCCTAGTCCCCCTAAAAACTCTTCTTTCCTTTTTTATTTTTTCTTTTTCTCACCAGTCAACCAAATAGAAACCCCTGCAAACTGTTTCCCGTCTCCGCTGCTGCAGGTAGATCAATCGAAAGGAAATTCTTCAATGAGAAGAAATAATTCTATTAATTTCTAAATATCAGGAAGTGCAGTCGTTTCTACCAACCAGATGTCTCACACCCAACCCCCACGGATACACCTCAAGCCAGAAGCTTCCCTGCAAAACTAGTATTTGCAGCAGTGTGTTCATTTTAGAAGTTAAAACGTGACAAGGAAAAAGTTGTGAATACACTCTGCGAAGGTTGGAATGTTGGATAGATTCATTTAAATTGGCTAATGAAGTCATATGCTTAATAAAGTATAGGATCTCACTGAAGTTCTGGTAGATCAGAAGTGGGAATGCAACCTAAATCAGAACAAATAAGAGATATGACCTCATCATTGCAGCTGGTCCTCCGCTCTCTATCTCTTCCAAGATTGGTTTAAGTGATGGGTCTTCTTTAATACGTGCCATCCGTTCTTCAAGTTGCTCCTTCTGAGCAGGGTTTGACAAACTCTCAAGCATGCCAGACATGGATGGATCCTGAAGTAAGAAAAGTAAAGAAATCATATACCAATCACTCAAAGAAGAAACATTTCTCATTAAAAAAGTAAAGAAATCCAGTGGCTCGTACAACATGAAGCAAAAAGATACCTGCATCAACGCATTACCAAGCCGCTCAGCCATGGTCATAAACTGAGGATTTTGCATAACCTGTTGCATCGTAGAGTAGTATTGTTGGCTATCAAAGTTGGGGACACTTTCTTCCGCTGCTGCTGCACCTTGAAAGGTCTTCTGAAGCTGCTCTGCCATCTGATTAAATGCAGGGTCTTTTGCAATCTGCTCTGCTAGTTCTTTGATACTTGGGTCCTACACCAGCCACAGCATAAAAGAAATGTGCAGAATAAACAAAAAGACTCTATATAAATAATTAAAAGTTTGTCGGCCAACAAAAAGAAAATGACAAGAAAAACAGCAAAATTAAAAGGTATTATTGGTTGCAAGTTGATAGTAATAGACTTTTTTTCTATTTCGCATTAATATGATATTATTTTAATAGGTTATCACCAAGCGATGAAGCTTTGTTGTTGCATCAAAATAGTCTGTAAGCCACTTGTACTTTCACATCTCAAACACTATGTAGTCAATCAAAATGAGATATATGTAGTTATATTTACTATTTAGTATATTGAAACATAACAAAACTTTTAGTCAGCATAGAGACGTGTATGTACATTGAGTAGTCCAGACATGGCTGAAAAATCAAAGGGATTTTGGATCCCAGCTCCAGCCGCAGCAGCAGAGGCTGTTCTCCCCTGTCCTGATGGTGCTTCTGTGGTAGAAGACTCGGCAGATTTTTTATTCACAGCTGCACCAGACTTCTCATCTGAAAAAAATCAAAATTGAACTTTCTTCAAACTGTGTGTTCCACATAGCAATTTCTTTTGCTAACAGAAAGAACTCACAATCAAGACAACTTTCTAGAGCACTCATAAGGAGGTACAACAAGCTGTAAAGCTCAAAATATCAGTAGTGTGATAATTCAAATTCATGGAGAAATATAAGTTACACAAAATTTAGACAAAACGATGTGCCAAAACAATAATAGACAGCAGGCAAAAAATGATATCAAGTTTTACAAGGGACCAACATTCAGACAACTACAAGTATTATGTCTGGCATCCTGATCTTGACCAACAGATACATGAAAATGCACACATGCATATGCAAAAATTAACTGATTTTTAAAAACAATCATACACACCACTTGAGAGAGTGATATCATTGGAGGTTGAGACATGCCTTCCAACCAAGTTCGTAGAAATGTCTACTCAGTTGTCTATGTGCCCTTTTAGTCAATCATCAGTAGCACACTTTTTGCTTAATCCTACAGCATCCAAATAGACCTAACTTTACACATGATTGCTTCATCATTCAGCATATTCTAATCATAGTCTGTTTATCAAGACGAAAATCACTACAAGCCCCACCTCCAGCACAAGTGAATTCAATTATAAATAACTAAAATAGCTCATGTCAATGTAATCATCCCACTTCCAGGAAGTACTTTCACCACACTTGTTCCTGAGGTCAACAATTTTCCTCATGGAACTTCGTCATTCAAGACTTGGTGTTAAGTTCATACATATCTAAAATCCACATAGATACACATTCAATATTACATCAATCAACCAGAAGAGCAACCGAATTATACCTTTTGATGCAGTTGGCACAACCTTCTCTCCCTGAAAAAATCAAACAGATGGATTTATACTTGTATAAACCAAAAACAAAGAAGAACAAAATCCCAGACAGATAAAACACACAAGTACCTAGAAACCAGATTCTTTTACCAAAACCAAAGCAATCCCTACAAATCCACTAAAATCTCAAAAACCCCAATTTGAAAAATCCAATCTTTAATCAACAGAGCAAATTGATACTACAAAACAATTCACCAAAACAAGAGCTATCCCCACACATCCACTAAAATCTCAAAACCCCAATTTAAATAATCCAATCTTTAATCAACAGAGCAAACTGATAACACAAAACAATTTACCAAAACAAGAGCTATCCCCACACATCCACTGAAAATCTCAAAACCCCAATTTAGAAAATCCAATCTTTAATCAACAGAGCAAATTCATAACACAAAACAAGATTTGATTTGAATCTAAAGATATTCAAGAAGCTGTGAAATTGAAGTGTCATGTACCTCAGACATGGCTACAAAGAGATAGAGAAGCAGAAAAAAGAAGAGTTTTGAGTAAATGGGAGATTTGGGGTTACACGCAATCAAAGGGTTTTTGTGAGTGACACAGATAATGATAAAAAAAACAAGATGGATTTCGTCTTGTTCAATAATCAAGAAAACCTTTTTTTCTCTCTTTTTTTTTTTTTGGTTTAGTGGGCCACCTCAATCTTGAAATGAATGGCACCGATACGCTTTCTTCAGATTCTCCATTTCTTGGGCTTCGGGATATTGGGCCTAAGGGAAGAATTAACTTAAATAGCCAAAATTGAAGAGAAAATTTCATAAATAGCAAGGTCGAATAATTTAATTATGGTGGAGAAGGTCAGTTTTTCTTCGAGGAAAGTCGATGTCAAATTAACGGACTCTGCATTGTCGATTATTTCTTCTATCACTTTCGTGAAATTGACAGGTCGGTTAAAATCGATGAAGAGGGTTAAATTTTTAGAAATATTCGTAAAAGATGTATCTAATTTAACTCGAACTCAGGCATTTTTTAATAACTTTGGACGTTGGCCAAACATGCGCTTCGATAAAATATTTTAATCATATTTAGATATACTCTTCAACTGCAATTTTGCACTTCAAAAGTCGATCATGTTTGCCAGTTTGTGTAAAAAACTATTCATACAAATTGAATCTAGTTGGACAAGTCACAAAAACTACTAAATTCATGTAAATTCATAACCAATATAATAAATATAAACCTCCATACTATAAATTAATGTAAATTTATAACCAGCCATACTATAAACCTCACAAGTCACAACATATATAGATATATATATTGGCTTCTCATCCAGCACTTGTCTTCATGGTTTCTTGGAGTTATTCTTGGCATAGGTCTTGAAGTGAAAGTTAAGAAAAAGTGGAAAAGTGAAACACTAAAACTGAAAGTGAAGAACCAAACATCCATTCCAGAGCATCCAAACTCACTAGTCAAGTGATGCCCCAAAACACACAAAGGAAAATATGAACTGCCCAATTTGTACATCAGTCACCAATTTCTTCCACCTTGGCCTTTTTCCAATGGCAGACAGGAAATAATAAGCATACATTAGCACGTGAACCGATGCATTAGTGATCACCCCAGCATGCATCATGGACTGGCCAGTTGAAACACCAAAATAAAAAAAGAGTGGCACCAATGCATGGTGGTACACGTGGAGTAACGAGAGCCGTCGAGATCTCGACCTACTTAGTAGGATCAAAAGGGTGTCCAAAAATTCAAGAATCTTGAAAAGATAAAACACGTAACATTAAAATACAAGCGGTCCTTGATGAAAGTCACAGATGATCCAGGTCCAATCATGGACGTGGATGGCCATCTGATGGACGACTGAGACGACGCATCCGACATCCATGATAAGGGAGAGGATGCAAAGGATGAGGCTGTGGACGGCGGTGATACGACGGAGGGTGGCGGGGGAAACAGTGGGGAGGAGTGATGGGAAACGGAGAGATAACACAGTGAAAGACAAGTATATAAACATTGACATTATGGGAAATAACAAAGTGGCACCAAAAGTTTGTCCATGCTTAAACTCAAATTGACTTATAATTGGATGGCCAACTCCAATAATGGACTGTGGAGTCAATATCTCTCATTCGATGTGGTTATGTTATTATAAAGAAGGAAAATATATGTAAAGGAAGATTAGTATATACGAAAAATAATATTCACCACTTTACTATCGATCTAAATGCATGCATGGCAGTTGAACAACTATTTGGAGTGGTTTATTGCACTTGGCTTAGAAAAGCAAATTAAAGAGAAAGGTTCCAACTAAAACTGTGGAATTCCTCTTCTGTGAGTGTCCTTATATATATGTGACACACTCTTATATATCTTTCTTTGCGTGTTTAACACTATCACATACTTCTTTCCTTTCCTTAAATTATTTATTTTTCAAAAAAAAACAAGTGATATACCTATTTATTTATCGGTGTAACTGATAAATAAGAAAAAATTATTATCACAAAAGTATTTATTTACATTTAATTTAGACTCACACTATATATAATGTTAAATTAAGTCACAAATTGTATAATCTTGTAATTTTCAAATATATATATGACAATATATACATGAGGGGTGGGGATAAAGTGATACGGCTTTGTGGGCTGGAAGAAAATAAATAACTTGAAATGTGATTTATGAAACTTATTTTCTTTACAACTTTCATGATTTTTATAGAATTTGTTTTTCAACTATATATATATATACACACACATACATTGATCGACTTTCAAAATTTCAAATAAGCAAGTTGCGCTGAATTTGAATGAATTAAATTATGTTGAATTAATAAATTGTTGATCCGTCTAAAAGTTATTTGAATTGGAACGTGATTAAAAAAAACTCTAATTATAATTGCATCCTATGATATCATACTACACGTGGGAATTAGGATCACAAATGATTTGGTTACGTGACTTTCTCTTCTGATATTGTTACATAATTATAACGTATATATTGGAGCGCGACATTTTAATGTTAGATTATAATATTAAAGTGTATTATTTTAGTAGTTATAAATTGAAGAATACGATTAATTATTTTTTGTGTAATTTATGTAATCACTAAGTTTGTGTTCTATCTCATCTCATCTCATTATATCTTGTAACTCCCGTAAGCTCTTAAGCATAATTCTTTCATTTATTTACCTACATTATTATTCACCTTATTCATATTCAAGACAAGAACTCTTCACCTATAATAATTAATTGTATGTCTTCATTTGTGAAGTGTATGTAAGGAAAATGAGAAGTGCGAAAAAATATTATAGTGGGTAGTGAAGTTAGTATAGTGAAAGAGAGAGTTTGAGACAAATAAAAATATTTTAAGTCTTCGACTAATTCATTATATAAATTAAAGATAGTAATTATGTATTCAAGATATGTGGATTTTTTTTTTTTTGGGGGGGGGGGGGGGGGGGGGAGTGGTTTTTTTTTTGTTTGATTTTTGTGGGGGGTTTGGTTTTTGTAGGGAAGGAACGAGAA